>JAEQML010076707.1:0-13227 GCA_016904865.1 Pissodes strobi
AAAGAAACAGGGTGGTTGGGGTTATCAGACAGGAGAAGGTTAGGTGAAACTAGGGTTGACCAATGCAAAAATAACCCATCACACATGTGGTCCGCTCTACGCCAAGTAATGCCAACTAGTAGAAAATCACAAAAAATAAATGAAATTTACATTAATGGTGAAATTATTAGAGATAGTTCTTTGTTGTCTGATAGGCTGAACCATTATTATATAGATATTATAAATCATATAATTGGGGGTATTGACAATAGTATAGTTGACAGCATAACAATTGTTGTATTTTCTTTGCCTACGAAAAACAGTCCTGACGACATTAATGTTGAATTGATAAAGAATATCTATGAATCCATTGAGAATCCTTTGCTTAATCTAATTAATTGTTCACTTGAGCAGGGGTCATTTCCGGATCAGCTTAAGATATCCACCATTATACCCATTCAAAAGAAAAATAATATTTTTGAAGCAGCCAATTTTCGACCAATAAATACTTTAACGACAATAGAAAAAATATTGGAAAAAGTTGTTTACATGCAGTTGCTTGAATTTGTCGAGAATAATAATCTTATTACACAAATGCAATCCGGATTTAGAGCGCGGCATAGTTGTGAAACTATGCTATGAAACTAATATATGTACTTGATGAATGGAAAAACTGGTGTGATGATAATTATAGTATAATTGCTGTGTTCCTGGATATGCAAAGAGCATTTGAAACTGTTGATAGGAAAATATTGATACAAAAATTGAAAAAACTGGGAATTGTGGGCAAAGTATTGAGATGGTTTAGTAGTTACACTATTACATCATCATTTTTCAACTACGGCTTACTACAACTTACATACGCAGTGGCGTAGCTACCGGGTGGGCCTGGGGGGGGGCAAGGCCCCTCGGCGCCAAGAGAAATTAGGCGCCGCTCCGAATTTATTAATATGCTAATGCTAACAATGCCCATGAGCTTAACTGAGTTTTTAAATTAATTAAATAATTATAATACAGTCAAAGACAAACATTCCGATGAATTCGGTCGTAAAAAAGAATGTGTTTCTGAGAGTTCTTCTTTCTCTCTTTACAGTTTACTGGATATGGCTTCTGTTCCTCAAGGGACAATAATTTGCCGCCACATTTTGAAAGTGGTATCCAGAAAGCTGTCTGGCTCTTGGTCATGTTTCAGATACCAATTTTTTTAGTTTCGAGTTAATCAATATACTATTATATAAGTGCTGTAAAACTTGGGTGTATTTTTCTTCTCTGGCTTGTCTTTTCTCTTTTTTCTTCTTTCTTCAAAGGTGAGTACTGTTAGTATTGACAAACACAACAAAGGAGATGACAACACAATCGGAGGGAACACATAATTGAAAAGGAATCTATTATATATTTTATGTTGTATAGCTGTATTGCCAGTGTTAAAGGTTACAAAATGAAAAATTTGACAGATGATACAAATTGATCATCAAAGGTATTCATATTGTTGTATTTACAATTTTATATTATTGACTTTAAAGAATCGGTTAATCAATTTAATCGCGTTAATGTTCAGATTTCCACGTACAGTGGACATCGAAATAGGGGTAGGCATATTTTGCTTAGTCATGCATTGATAGAAATCTAAGTTTGGGGTTATGTTTATAAGATGTTCTAAAAAGATGTGATTGAGGTCATCTGTTTGACTACAAATACAAATAATGCCTGTCATACTTAGATATTTGCCTTGCCTGTAAGACAATGGCCTGTTCTCATTCGAATCAAGGTTGTGAGGTGTCTTTTATCGATGTACGGGTGTTTTTTTTTATAAAATAGAGTTTTTGGAAAGTTATCCTGAATTTTTGCATACCATCTTCTTTTCCGCTCCAGAGAGGATTTCCATATTATGTTGTGCTCTTTCATTATAAAATTTTTTAGTATACTTAAAATGTGATCTTTATATAAGGGCAAGTTCTTGGGGATATTAAGCTGTCTGCCTATGTTTGCTAGTTTGTCTGAGAATCCACATTTCCATAATAATATCCAAATCTGGGCTTATATGATTTTGATTCATTCTTTCAATGGCACTTTTAGAATTTGTAAATATTATCGTTTTTTTAACATTCTTCCTCAATAAGTATATTAATGCTTCATATATAGCTACCACCTCGGCAGATCATATATCATATTCATCAGGCAGTCTAGAACTGAAATTTTATTTGTCTATTTAGAGCAATGGATTCCAATTCCAGTTTTATTCCCTTTTTAGATCCATCTGTATAAATAAATGTATATTTATTTTTTTATTTTTCCGTGTTAATCAAAAATAGTGTTTTAATGCAGGTGTCTTTTTTGTTCAAGGTCAAAGTTATAATATTGATTTTTTTATTTGAGTTTCGTATTGTATTGTATTTTGAAAACAAGGTAATTTGTCAAGTTTTTCTATTTTAGTTCTGTATTGGAAGAAATCTTTATATGCTTGTAGTAAATATGGTATATCTTTTCCTCTCCAGTAATTAGCATTTATCATATTATGTATTTTACTCGCTTTTAGCATAGGCATAATGGGCTTTTAGCATAGGTATAATGGGGTGATTATTTTTGATAAGAATTTCGTTGCAAGCCATCGTTGCCTAAATTCAAACATCATTTGATTACTCTCAGTTATTAGTACGTTTGTGGGGGTGGTTTTTGTGCATCCAAGAACTACTCTAAGTGCTTGGAATTGTATATTTTTTAATTTCGTTAAATTTTTCGTATTACTGTTTAGGAGATATGCTCCATATTCTATGTGTGACATGACGAATCCCAGGTAGATATTAGACAAGGAGTTCAGAGCTTCGTATTTAGGAAGTACCATTAGCCAGTCTAAATAACCTAGCAATACTAAGCATAGAAAATGAATTTGCCTAAAAAATTAATTTTTATCAAATAATCGATCAATTTACGTCGATTTAAAACCCAAGAAAGACTGTAATGTTTAATTAAGGTTATACATTTTTGGTTTACGTTTATATTGAAATATGTATGTATCTGTTGGTTGGTTGCCGTTTATATATTTTATAAAATATACGTTTAATATTATGATGTATTATTTTTGGACTAATTTGCGCATATACACAAAATATAGGGTTGTTTTAGGCGCCAGCGGATAGGCTTGCCCCTCGGCGCCGATATTTCTAGCTACGCCACTGTACATACGTGACGAGGTGTGGTACTCGAGGTTTGATGGAGCCATGGCGGATTAATTTTGAAACGTTAAACATGTGAAATGTTTGTTTTTCCATTCTGAACAAGTTTGTAAATTATACGTTCATGAAATTCTTCTATAGAAGCCTCATACGCATCGGAATTCCTACACAAATGTGCCCCAAATGGGATTTGGGCAGCATAAAGTATCCTGAACATATTCATCGAAAAAATACCATTAGTTTGCTTATCTCCAGAGGCCATCATTCTGTCATTAAAAATATGAGTAAACGTTCTGCACTGATCAAACTGATCATTTTCAAATAAATATGCAAAATATCTATATTCTTTCCTAGCAATGCAAGATCTAACTACGGTATTTTGGCGAAGACAGAAGCAGACAGTACAATTTGTGGTGGGGTGGCCGCTTGGCACTTACTTCAGTACTTCTTGTAGTTAACCGTGGTTACTCGCCATATCGTCTGCCTAAATGCAATTTAGTGCATTTACCTTCTGCTATAGGCAGTATACTTTATACCAACTGCTAATCAATCTTTAACTAATAACATGATTAGCAAAATACTACAATGATTGATTTTGTCTTTTGTCCAACGTTTTTCTTATTAGGTAGTGACCAATTAAATTAGTTTTCGATGTGTTGTGTGTTATGTTGTTAATTTTAGTGAAAACACCATTTTGTTTTTTTCCTAAATTTGTATTAATTATTTTCCCTTCCAGTTTTATGTAGCAAAATAAAAAAATCCTATTCTGTAAAAAACACAACACAGGTGTTTTTTTTTTCAGTATATTACGCCTCTGTCTGCGTCAGAAGAAAGTAGCGACAAAGTAGCGACTTTTCACACCAGATTGTAGCGATTTTTGACTTTGCCACTCTGGTAACACTGCTCGCCAAAAAAACGATAATAATCTCCTGACAGCTCCATACATACAAAGTAACTTCTTTCCATCTAAATTTTGACAAAATCGCATTATTAATAAGAATATTATGGGGAGTCATGAAAAGTGAGTCATACTACTACTATAATTTTTTTACTAATAGCACTGATACAATCCTTATCATTATTTGAATTGATTAGATTTTGAAATTAATCACTTCCTACGCATTTTTCAAATAATCCGAAATGACAACTAGTTGTCAAACTAACAAGTTTGACATTTTCCGTTTCATTATGACCTAGGTTTATTATTATTTACCTAGGGTGAGAAATGTTACTTCTCATTTGAGGAATGGAGTAAATAATGGTGATTTATCATGTTAGTAGTAAAAAAAATAAGTTACAGTGTTAATTATCTAGCTCGATGCTTATCATATTTGACATTGTGGTCAAAGTTGGTAGTGTATAATACATTAATATTACCCCACTTTAATTATTGCTCCACCATTATGTATATGTTTCAGCAGAGTGAGATAAACAGATTGCAAAAATTGCAAAACCGGGCAATGCGGCTGATTCTCTGTTGTAGCAAATATACACCAATTCAGTCAATGCTAAAGGTCTTGCAGTGGTTACCGGTATTGCAATATATTAAATATAATGTTTTGATTTTCATTTTTAAGATTAAAATTGGTTATGCACCGATATATCTTGTTAACAGGTCGACTTGTAACAGTGAAGTCCATAATTATAATACTAGGCACCGAAACGATTTTATTATAAAACGAAAGAACAAAACATCGACAATGAATTCAATTTTTCATAAAGGACTCGATGATTTTAATAAACTACCAGAAAACATAAAAAACTGCCTTTCACTGCCTAGCTTTAAAAGAAGTTTGAAATCAGAGTTGTGGCCTGTTGGATGAATGAATTGTTTGTTAATTGGGTATTGTTTTTTTTATATACTGAATATGTTTTGTATTTATTAATTTGTTTTTTCTGTGTTTTTTTTGACTGATATTTTAATCTCTTTGTATATAATTTTTTTTAATGTGTTTTAAGTTTTGGAGAAAATATTTTATACTGAATATGTTTTGTATTTATTTATTTGTTTTCTCTGTGTTTTTTTTTGACTGATACTTTAATCCTATTGTATGGAATTTATTTTAATGTATTTTAAGTTTTATTTATTTGATTTGGTTAGTTGACATTTTAGGTTGTTTTAACCTTCTTTATTTATCTCTGTTTTTTTTTTCAAGATTTTTATATATTTACACATATAGTAAGAGTTTACAAAGTAAGGTTTTAGTTGGTATGTAATTTTTTATCTTAATACAGTGTTTTCAATTTATTTCTTAATAGTTATAGTTGACTGTACTAGCAATTTATGCTAAATAAAGGATTTAATAATAATAATAATAATAATAATAATAGATACCTCAGGTACTGCCACTCGATGGCCCCGGGGAAAACTAGCCGAGGACTCGATAGCTCGGTGTCAAGATTGGCTGATAATTGAACTGTGGCCCACTAATTGAAGTTGTGGCCCGCTAGTAAAAGTGGTAGCCTGGTAGCAAAGGTGGTAGCCTGGTAGTAAAAGGTGGTAGCCTGCTGGTAAAACCCTCTATCGTGTGTGAGGGTTATGGGAAATTCGACGGTCTCGGTCTTATACGACGAACGTGGAAAGCCGCTAGTACAGTATGTAGATCCCGAAAATCGGTCGTGTCAAAACACCAAGAGACCACAGTATATCCCCAATAAATGGGCGGAATTTAATCACAAACTAAGTGTGGAGTCTCCGAGACTGCACTCACGGCAAACCTTCTTCTTTCCTTGAAAGGTAATCTTACAAGAACTCTCGATTGGTTTCCGTCAATTTGCCTTTCTCCTTCTACGAGATCAAACGCTACGTCAAATCTGCAAGTAGGGATGGGCTGAAACATGCCGAGTGGTTCGTTACAAGGAATAATTCTAAGATAACAAACGACTTAGTTCTCGTTTATTATGAGGGTAACATGACGGCGGAAGCCACAATTAAGGCATTGAAATCAAGAAATACCAAAGAATATTCCCTAACAAAACGATAAACTTTTAAAAATTCAAATCGACAGCTGGCATTTATAAGAAATAGTACATTCCTATTACCCGGGACTAACAACCGAATGTTATAAAAAAAACAGCAGCCGGGTGGAAAGACAAAAGCAGAGGTCCCAAAACGATCTAACGATCTCAGAAATGATCGGCCGGCAATTGGAGTTCAGCAACCAAGGGGTTCCCAAAAAGTTATGAAATATTCAAACCGACAATAAAATATGAATCGACGAGTTTAATGCAGCGTATTTGCAGGTTTTATTAACAGAATTCTTAAAAATATACATTGGTTCGCTGGCCGTTCTACAGTAATGGAATATAAAATCAAGCCAAGCTATCCTAATAACAATGTGCTAAAATAAGCATAGTCACAACGTGTTATAAATGCTAATACAAATATATCGTTAACCCATACTTAGAATAGAGTTAATTTACATTAAGAAAGGCGGCAATTTCAAGCGAATTGTTAGCAAAACGAATCAATAAATTTAGAATTAGTAAACCGATGAGTGCAAAATACAGCATCTTTTTTCCTAAATGCGGCATATAAATGAAATTTTAAAAATATTTGACACTGGCAAAATCGGACTGTTACAGATAGTTTCCATAAATGCCTACAACTTTTGTCTAACATTTTTTTCCTGGTGCAAAAAATAAATAGGTTTAAAAGAAGTTACATTATACGCGATCACCTTGTACTAAAATGCAACAACAAAACTATTTGCCTCCTTCAGTAGGCTACAAATATTAAACTAGTAGTCTCATTATCGTGCAACCGCTAATATGATCAATAATATGGATGCAAAGTAGGTTCAGAATAATATAAAGTTAAGAATATACACAAAAGGGTTTAGCTGAAGCTGCGCTTTAGTTACGTTACGAGGCGAGCTACTATTTTCGTAAAAGCATATTGCTTTTTAGGCCTACCTAGTATTTGAGATTTATTCATCTAATTTAATGTGTCTTTTAGGGGTTGCAGTTGGGTCCCACAGAAGCATCCCGATATTGGATTTATTGGGTTCCTGCACAGTATGTGGATGCTATAAAAGATGCTGTCTTGGGAAAGTGGCAGTTCTTTTGATTAAAGGATTCGAAAGGCTCTAGATTCGGTTTTTACGCAACACACAGAATAAAAAAAAATATGTCAATTCTCCCTCTGTTATTTTGTATGGCATTTGTGTTTGATCAAGATAAAACAGCGTATTTTTAAGGTGATTATCGTGGATATCTCGAAAATGTGTCGTTTTCAAATTTGTAATTTTTTGTTTTACTTAAAACTATTGTAAAACGCAGTCAAAATAAAGTTTTTATGTTTTTTTTACAATGGATTCCATAGTTTTATTTATAACGTCCTGGTCAAAATAATCAACTGCAATTGATATGAATCTTTGTAAAGTAAGCGATATTTGGAATTACTGTAAACATTTAGTGTTGGATTAAGAAGAGCAATTTAACCTAATGTTTCTGGACTTTCATTGTGATTTATTAGTAAACATTTGAAAGTATAAATAAATACACTATGACTAGTACTATAAAATATATAAATAAACTAAGGAATGAATTTTACATATTATAATAAACAATAAGAGCACACCATACATTGTCCTTGGTTTAGAACCTTAATTTTTGTTTGGGCCACTATAGGTATACTACTATGCCAAATTTAATAATAATAATAGTATCTTAAAATTGTAATATGAAAAATATGACAAATAGCAACAGAGCTTACAAGGGTTTTATCAAATAAATAAAATGAGTGCTATTTACACATCATTTCAATACTCATAGGATTTGAGATTGAGTAATGTCACTTGAATAAACCATTATATTTCACTTTTAAATTATTCAACAAATCTTTTTTGCACAAAGTTGTTTTAAATTTTACAGTAATATCCCAGAAAATGATTAAAAAATTGTTTCTTGATTCACAACTCACCAACCATTTATTCCATGGCAGATTAAATTTGATATTGTTATCTAAGAAGTAATGTGAGACGTCCTGTACAGGGTGGCTCGAATTCGTGTCTATGTATGGGGAACTCGAAAACCGTAAGAGATACAGTGTCGGTCAAATTAAGGCAAAATTGCGCATTTAGGTGCCTAGCAATATGCCGTTTAGAAAGTTTTAAAATTCCGCGTATTTCCGGAGATATCCGGAAAAAACCGAAATTTTGAAAACTGGTTTTATTTTTTTTCTGGGCTTATTTAAAAACGGATTTCAAATTAAATTGCACTTTTGCATTGCCACTTTTTCCGCTCTATCTAATGATGGGATCCATTTTGAAATCCGACGTTTCGTCTTCAAGGGATCATCATCAACTTTCTTTTTTTAAATACGAACTTTAATTTTTTTTATTCTTTTTCAGATGGTATTGGCGTTATTAATATGACTATGTGTTTTTATTTATTTTTTTTTTTTTAATTTTAATTATTATTTTTTTTAATTATATATTTTGCTTTGGCGTAATTTTAGATAATTTAAGGTAGATACTTTTGAAATTTTTATATTCTATAAAAATATTTTATTTTGTTTTTTGTATTAAGTGGAAAATTGGAGCGTATTAAAAATAAAAAATAGTAAAATTATTTCTTACGAGAATATGGCCATGAACTATTACTCAAACAAGTTGCTTACTGCAAAGATAAAATATTCCCAACTTTTAACCAATTAAAAAATTTATTTAATAGAGAACATCAACAATTATTTATAATCATACTACGTGATACTATAGGAACTTTGATGGAAACACACCTATTGGAATTTTGCTTATAAATAAAATGCACTAAGCAACTTGTTTGAGTAATAGTTCATGGCCATATTCTCGTAAAAAATAATTTTACTATTTTTAATTTTTAATACGGGCTCCAATTTTCCACAAAACATATAAAATATTTTTATAGAATATGAAAATTTCAAAAGCACCTACTTTAAATTATTTAAAATCACGCCAAAGCAAAATATATAAAATAAAAATAACAAAAAAAATAAAAATAAAAAAATAAAAAAAATAAAAAACACATACTCATATTAATAGCGCCAATACCATCTGAAAAGCGCTAAAAAAAATTTAAGTTCGTATTTAAAAAAAGAAAGTTGATGATGATCCTTTAAAGACGAAACGTCGGATTTTAAACTGGATATCATCATTGGATAGAGCGGAAAAAGTGGCAATGCAAAGGTGCAATTAGATTTGAAATCCGTTTTTAAATAAGCCCAGGAAAAAAATAAAACGATTTTTTAAAATTTCGGTTTTTTCCGGATATCTCCGTAAATACTCGGAATTTTAAAACTTTCTAAACGGCGTATTGTTAGGCCCCCAAATGCGCAATTTTGCCTTAATTTGACCGACACGGTATCTCTTACGGTTTTCGAGTTCCCCATACATAGACACGAATTCGAGCCACCCTGTACAATTATTGACTAATGTAAACACCTATGCCTATATGGAATATATATAACAATAGATAGCTGTTTGTACAATTTTTGTGCAATGCATCTTTTATGTTTGACCCCCAAACTGTTCAGAACAGCTTTCATCTTTAAATGGTAAATTCTTCACAACAGATAATTAATTAAAATAATACACGTCTTGCATCTTAATATATTCTTAACCTATCTAAACATTAACCTATGTTTCGTACAAGCATTCTTCAATATTTTTATTTAGTTGTACATTCATCCAATCCAAACTTATATCATCAAGATGGTTGTCAAAGTCGACCAAGTTTTTATATGCCTTTTGTTGCAACAAAGTCGTTGCAGCTTGGCAAGTAGCTTCAGAAGGGTTCAAGCTTATGTTATTTTCTTCAATCTGCTTAAAACTGCCCTCTAATATCTGAGCAACTTTCAGCGTAGATGCATCTGGTTCACTTGACAGTTTTGTGTTATTTATCTAAAAACAAATAACATATATAGCACTTTTACTACCATAAAATTATTTTTAGAATCTGGTATTAAGATAAAGCTGGATTTATAGATTGATGTAACATAAGCATACTATAAGAAGTTAAAAATGCAAATTTAAGTCTGGCAATTTATAGATCGATTAATACCAAGACAACATAAGCCTAATATAAGAAGTTTGCCAAGTTTTAACTGCTTATGCTATGTGCTTATGATCGACCAAGGAAAACACATAAATTATAACTGTATTTACCTTTTTTTATTTGATAGGGTTCAGATGAGAGAATGACAGCAATATTCACTTAAAATTGATATTTTGGCTTTCTGTATGCTTTTTATTTTTGAGAATGGTAAGGATTTATAAATGAATATACATAAGGCTCTCTAATATACTCCTCTGAAAACTTTTAAGAAAATTATAAAATTTGTAAGGTTATGAAAACAAAGAAACAACCAATTATTTTTTGGTTTTACGGCTCAGGCATAACATAACACAAGCCCATTTATTGTAATGTGCTTATGCTATGCTATGTCTATACTTACTCAATCTATAAATCCAGGTCTTAGACTATTCAACACACAGTCTAAGCATTGACCTTATAATAGAGTATTAGAGTCTAAGATCCAACTTAACACCACAAATATTTGTGCTTAATTCTGTTTAGGTAAAATCATTACTTACCACTACCATAAAAGAAGGATTGCAATTTGATGATATTTTTTCTGCAATCTTATGATAAGCCTTTCCAAATGTATTATCCTTTAAATTTTCGTTTGCTGCATAGTAGCCTGCTATAACCAGACCTCTGTTTGATGCAAATTCATCAATCTGCAATATCAATGTCTTAAAAATACTGAAATAGGTTATTGGAAATACCATATCTAATTTATCTGTTGAAGATATAATCTGGGCATAAAATTATGCTTTTAGAAATCAATATTGTGTGGCTTATATTTAGAACCAATAAATGTATATAAGCCTACCTGCATTAGTGCTATTTCTGCCATTGGTGTTAAATTAATACAAATATGAAATAGGGGAACTGCATCTACAAACTCGATTTCCCTATTAGAGGCTACATGAGATTTTGCTAATAACACACCATTTATTGCACAGTGGGGATACTTTGTAGCGTGTAATACGATTTTACAAAACGCCCTAGCACTAAATTTAATATCAGCCATGTTTTTAATTAAATTTTTATTTTATATTAAACGAACATAAAAACTACAGTCCACAATTTAGAAAATTAATTAGGTTAGGCTCTAGCTCTAACCTAACCTTACTCTACTTCTTTCTTTCTAATTTGGAGTCGGCTGCCACTTTTTGCTTCCAGCGCCATTCTCCAACTCAATCGGTATGACTTCGGATAAACGAGCTCAAAGCTCTCCTTCAGGCACGATGTTCTCTCACTTTTCTAATAGACGTCACCATTTCTTCATTTTTGAACTCTACGATTATGAATACACTGATTGCTACATTTGACCTTGCATTATGCTTTTTCTTTTTTAACTTAGGTTATATTTTTATTCTTTTTAAGATCAGGTGTTTGGTTCACTTCCGTTTTGGAGTTGGTGGTGTTCGGACGTGGGAAGGAAACCTGGTTTTCTAACCTGACTTCGCACGGGAAGTGCACGTGATTCACGGCAGAAAGCGTTGCGGGCCCCATAGGTTCGAAAGGGGAAGTCGTGGCCAGTTAGGACAGTGTTTAGGGTGAGTCGCTTAATGTAGGGTCGATTCCTACGAAGATTCTTCCAAACTCCTGCACGTGATTACATGATCTGAAGGAGATCGGATCGGGGCGTCGGCCCTGCGGAGATGGGAAGTCTCTCTGACAGCAACTGGTTATATCTGCATTGTGTGAAGCCCCTTTGCATAAGACACTAGCCGTGAAGTTCATTAGCCTATTTGTGTAAAGATCGGGAATTTCCAGGGGCACAGGTCCGTCTTATTGGAGGCTCCCACCGAATAAGGCCCTTCAAACCGGAATAACGTGTAACGGATGTAGAAGGGTAGCTCTACCTCTCCCTAAGCGCCGGACGAAGGGCGGTGCTGGCGTATTGCCTAGTAGCAGAGCCATTGGTTCCCCGAAAGGGGGACTGAACAAGCAGTTACAACAGAGGAAAATAAACCTTTCTTGCGAACTTCCGATTCGTCTTCGGTCGAGTGTGCACGTGTCGGGTATCGGCCATTTTGTTCCAGCTTCATATACATATATGTTAGTTTGGGGGCACATGGGGCTTTCAGGGGCTGTGTAGATTCCCCGAATAAGATTCGGACGTCCAGCCGGGGGTTAGGCCCCGTGCATGTACAAGATTTAAATGTGTGTGAATGTCCAGCCGGTGGTGTTCGAACCTTAAAACAAGCCGTGCATGTACAAGTCGGAGGCCTAGGGGTACATACTCGACATACTGGGTCCTCTAAAAATAGTATCTCTATCCATCAGGTGTAACTAATCTGGGATGGGTCGCCCCAGCTCTTACTAAGCCGGATAGAGGTCTTTTCTGGCTGAATTTCTCACGAAAAAGGCCAATAGAGAGTTTACTACTACTAAACCTTTCTTGCTCCAATTGAGCATTACAGAATTGGACTTTATTCACAGGATAGATATGAATTAGTATCTAACTTATACTTATTATTATTATTGCAATTATTCTAGTTAGATTTTTAGTTTATTGTGGTCAATAAATTTAATTAACTTCTTAGTAATTTTGAAATTGATATTGGCCAGAACCATTTGAATATTAAATGGCGCAGACAGCCCGCTTGTCCTTATACTTTTATATAAATTTACACCTGGGTTTACATTAATGGGACATTCAAAAAAGATATGATTGAGATTTTCGACTTTACCACACTCACATCGTGGGTCATCTTTAATTCCTATTTTGCAAAGGTGTTCCTTAGTCAAACAATGCCCTGTTCTCATCCTAATTATTACTGTGAGTTCATTTTGTTATAAATTGCTTTCACAGGGAACTCCCCTTGAATGCTTTTGTACCAATTCCCCTTATTACCCCAATTACTAACCCAAGGATCCGTAAATTCTTTCCTAATGTTACTTCTCACTAACGGGAAAATTACGTTCTTGACTAACTTAATATTCATTGGAATATTTAAATTTCTCCCTACGTCCGCCAGTATATCTGCCTGTACATTACCCGGAATTTTAGTATGTCCTG
>JAEQML010076708.1:0-13227 GCA_016904865.1 Pissodes strobi
CGCAATCTTATAAAAATAATTATTGTTGACAGTGTCCACTGACAGCTTTTGTTACATTATTCACCGACAACGGTCTAAGCAAGGCCACCTACGACCGTGGTCTAAGCCGCCTTGCGAACCCATTTATCTTTAATGATAATTAGATATTATTACTATTAAAAAGAGATATTTTTGCATTAATTTGTCGACATTTGAAGAAAAAACAGCATATTTTATTTGGAGGAAAAGTTACTTTTCATGGCTTGCTCTCTATTACCAGCCTCACTCCGTTCGGCTGTTAAACACGAGCGCGCCATGAAAAGTATCACTTTTCCTCCATATAAAATAATATACTATTATTATACTGGCCTTTGAATAGAGGGCGATAGTAATATCGTGATTTTAATTGATGGTCTCCCACCTACTCCTTTGAATGCGATTTGGACCGGTTCTAAAATCGAACGGCGAACGTTGCTTTGGTCTCCAATTTCACACCGTCAAGGTGAGATTTTTTTATTTTTGGTCGAATGTGATTTGGTTTTTTGCACATTCTGCTTTTAACTGAACAAATTTATTTCTTTGTTTTAGGAGTGTCGTAGACAATTTTCAGGTTCTAGAGGGATTTAGAATCAATGATTTAGACGACAATACTTTAATTTATTATAGCTTTCTAATCTAGATTTAGAAATTGTATTCATCATTGTTCCAGGACATCTTGGGTTTTTTTTTTAAGTATTGTCGAATAAATGATCTTAGTGGACCCTCTACTCAATCTATTTTAGTATATTTATCGTAAATTTCGTTAACTTTTACAGGAACATTTAACTGCGTAGTTCGAGTTAACAAGGAGAATTTTTAACTAACCTAACGTTATTACCGATTTCTGTTGGTCTTTTGTGTTTTTAGCTAATTCCTGGTTCTGATCCGCCACTTTTAAAAGTCGGGTACCCGACTCAGGCCCTTGCCAAATTTGCCAAGAGACGGAGATTTGCCAAAGGGACCTCCAGTTCACTGCCGGTAGAGGATTTGGGAAATTCAACTTTCTAAAGGTCTAAGGTGAGTTTCTTTTATATTATTTCTAATTTATGAAATATCATATTGAATTTCTTTGAGAACTCACCTTAGATTTTTTTTTCTTGTCTCTACCGACAGTCGACGGTGAATTTATAATTTTTCCATCTTTGTAAACCTAGCTCCTTGTTAACTTATAGCTAAATTTGCTCGGTTTATTTTTGCTTGTGGCTCGTAATGCTCACTTTGACGAATGAAATGGGAGAACAGTGACATAATGTGAAATGTCGATCAGCTTTGTATCGTGATCTTAGCACATACAGTTTTCTTATCGCATAAATTTGACTTAGGAAGAATTTGCATATTTATTAATTTGTAATTTCGAAGTAATCCTATTTCTATCAATTTTTGACTAGTATTTAGCTTATTTTTTAGAATCTTTCTTTTAAATAAACTTTTTTTGGGGACTTTTCATTTATTTGGCACTTATTTAAAAGTGTGCTTAAGTTAAATTTAATCATTATTTTTTTTTTGAAGTAGACTTGAGTATCAGATTTATTGACGAATCTTGTATTTTTAAACATAGTTTAATCATTCATTAATGATCTTGTATTTTGGAACATAGTGGTATCAGATTCATTGACGAGTCTTGTATTTTTAAATATAGTTTAATCAGTCATTAATGATCTTGTATTTTGGAACATAGTGTTATCAGATTCATTGACGAATCTTGTATCTTTAAACATAGTTTAATCATTCATTAATGATCTTGTAATTTGGAACATAGTTTTATCAGATTCATTGACGAATCTTGTTTTTTCTTTTAATCATAGTTTAATCCTTCATTTACAAATCTTGTAATTTTTGATCGTAGATTTAATTTTTAAGTAAAAGAGTTTGAAATATTTTGATGAGATTGTTTCAATTACTGTTCATTATTGTTCATTTTTTTGCTTAATATCAACCAACATTCTGGTCTAAAACAAGTTTTTTCTGTTTGCATATTTTCACGGAAATTGGTCAAAGAGCTTGGATTGATAATCAAGCATCAGCCGAGTGTACCATTGCAGCATTAGACGTATCAGCTCTATAAGACGTTTATGCCCTCTGATGTTATCCTTACCCATAAAGACCTAATAAATAACAGGCAATTGGAGAAAAAGGGAACGAGGTGAAGAGAAGTGTGTCCAACCAGGGTTGAGCGTCTAAGCTAAGTATTTTATTTGCAAACGTAAAAATCACTGCTGGATCAGAATTTTTTTTGGTTTTGACTAATTTCAAAAATTAATATTTTAATTGTTTTTTTTTCTAACATCAATTTAATTCTTCAACTCTGTTCAACAAAGTTATAATTTGGATTGTTAATTTTAATAATATTTATCGAAATAAAATTATTGTAAATTTGTTTTTAAGAACATTTTTTTATTTCCGGCAAGAACGAGATTCTGCAGTTCTCAACGTCTATCAAGTGATTTTTGTTAGCTTTTAAGCTTTTATTGGTGATACTTGACAGTTCTTTGAGAGTTGAGGAATTTCTGGCGCCCAAGAAAAAATCCTTACTAACCAATAAAATAAACTCGCGACCTATCCGGCAACTTAGAATATTTCCAAAAAACATCAGGAACTTAAATTGTTACCAACTATTGTTACATAAGTTGAGTGTTCTTGGCTTTGGTGATTCGGTGGTAGGATGGATACGCAGTTTTCTGTCTGGGCGAGGCCAATGCGTGCGCATAAATAACTATATTTCGAGTGAAATATGTGTTCTTTCGGGAGTCCCACAGGGATCTCATATCGGTCCTTTGTTATTTGATTTGTTTATAAATGATATTGGTAATTCTTTTATTCATTCCAACTGTTTACTGTTTGCCGATGATCTGAAACTGTTCAAGTGCATTGGGTCTGAGTCTGATGCTCTCGACTTGCAGTGTGATCTTGATAGATTGTTTGTTTGGTCTCGTCATAATGGTCTTGACCTCAATGTTAAGAAATGTTTTTCTATCTCTTTTGTTCGATCTGGCAACACACCTAAGAATAAATATTTTTTGAATGGTGCTGTTTTGGAGTCGGTTTCAGAGATCCGCGACTTGGGAGTGATTCTCGACAGTCAATTAACTTTTAAATCACATGTTAATAAAATTGTTCGGGATGGGTTTAAAAAACTGGGTTTTATCTCTAGATACGGAAGTGACCTTAGTGCTCAATCATTTAAGCTGTTGTATTGTTCATTGGTGCGTTCGGGTCTCGAATATGCATCTGTCGCTTGGTCACCTTATTATCAGTGTCAGATCGACTCTTTGGAGAGTGTTCAACGTAGGTTCTTGCGCAAGTTGGCTTTTAAGGCGCACATTAATATTTATAATGATACTAATTATTCAATTAATTATAATATAGTAATGCGAGACTTTAATATGGTTGAGTTGAGTCAGCGACGACAACGTGCTGATGTTCAGTTTATTTTTAAGCTTCTTAATGGCTCTGTCTGCGCTCCGCAGTTACTTCGTGAGATTAATTTCAATACTGTTCATAGAACTAGGAACAAAAAAATTGACATTGAAGATATAAGTATTATTTATTCTAACATTCTAACATTAAATAATAATACATTAATACATGATAGTGCTAATTCATCAACCATTTAAATTAACATATTTATTATTCTAACAAATTAAACTACATTTAGATAATTAACTATAACTTGAAAAAAAAACGTTCAGGGTTCCGTTCCACAATACTAACTATGGCTTTTATAGCCCAATAACTCGCATGGTTCGCTGTCTCAACACCGTTGGGTTGGACCCCTTTGGGTTGGACCAATTAACATTTAGAAAGCGGTTGGATCGGCTACTTCCTATCAATTAGGTTGTGTTTTGTATCAATTTATGTTCTGTATCTATTTCTGCATTTGTTACTATACTGATTTGGTTACTATAATGATTTTATATTTTGGCTGCTATTGTTTTCACTAATTTTATGATTGCTTTTATAATTGTATTAACTGTATTGTTATTGTAAAATGGATTTTCCGTTGAAATAAATAAAAAAATAAATAAAATATTGTACCTTTATTTGAACAAATAGCGACAAATTTAATTAGGAAAAGGTGTTTAGTACTAATTTCTATGCACTAATCTCATTTGTTGCACTTTAATTTTTTAGCTGCTGGAGAAATAAGTCCCATTTAAAATTAAGGTAAACTTTGACTACATGTAAAATACCTGATATCTTTATCATGACAGTACTGTTTGACATTTCGTGCATAAAAATTAGTACTAAACAACTTTTTCTAATTAAATTTGTCGTATTCTGTTTAAATAAAGGTACTTTACTTAAGAAAATTTTCAGACTTTTAATTAGAACAAGCCTTGTATAATGACATTTTGAGTAATATTTTGTACAGTGTTATTCAGGACCATGCACGACTTGATTCCAAAACATAAGTTATCTACTCAAAACTTTTTAGATCATTTGTCCTCTTGTAACACCTATCCTGGGCCACGCTGTATATATATATATATATATATAGCAGCAATTTTGCGTCCTTTCAGAAAGAACATTTTTTGCGTCCTCCAGAAGTAACGTATATGGAGTAAATATAAAAGCGCATATTGAATCTCCTAGAAAATTTAT
This sequence comes from Pissodes strobi, assembly GCA_016904865.1. Taxonomy (NCBI): domain Eukaryota; kingdom Metazoa; phylum Arthropoda; class Insecta; order Coleoptera; family Curculionidae; genus Pissodes; species Pissodes strobi. Next base: position 4,621 of record JAEQML010076708.1, read on the forward strand.
GAACACCAATGTACTTTTTTGCATATATCTTTAGAAAAAATATATACAATTTCTTTCATGGGGTACGTTGTTTTGCTTCCTTTTATACCCCCGCCTATGTTGAGTCTTTTTATATATTTTGCGTACAGGGTGTCCCAAATTCGAGCCTCATCATTGGGATCTCGGAAACTAGAAGAGATACGAGGTCGGTTAAACTGAGGCAAAGTTGCGCAATTTGATGCTGATTAAAATGCAACCTTAAAAGTTACAAAAATCCGAATACTTCCGAAGATATTTAGAAAAAACCGAATATTCGCGATTTCATTTTTATTTTTTTATGACTCTATTTGAATAGATATTACAAAATAAATTTCATATTCTCATTGCTACTTTTTCTGTTCTACAAGATGGTGTTATCAGATTTTCAAACCGACGTTTCGTCTTTGAGCTGCCATAATTAACTTTGTTTTTTTTAATACGGCCCTGGGTTTTTTATTACGGACTTTAAGAGCTTCTAATGTCCCAAAACCAATGATGTATCGCACTTATTCGAAAAAATCATTTTAATGATTTCCTGGTAAAATCTTACCAAAAATATGTTTTCTGTCTCTCTCTAACACATGACGTCTTACGGAAAATGCCATTAATATGAATTTTCGAATAAGTGCGATACATCATTGGCTTTGGGACTTTAGATGCTCTTAAAATCCGTAATAAATAATCCAGGGCCGTATTTAAAAAACCAAAGTTGATGATGGCAGCTCAAAGACGTAACGTCGGTTTGAAAATCTGATAACACCATCTTGTAGAACAGAAAAAGTAGCAATAAGAATATGAAATTTATTTTGTTATATCTATTCAAATAGAGTCATAAAAAAATAAAAATGAAATCGCGAATATTCGGTTTTTTCTAAATATCTTCGGAGGTATTCGGATTTTTTTAACTTTTAAGGTGGCATTTTAATCAGCATCAAATTGCGCAACTTTGGCTCCCTTTAACCGACCTCGTATCTCTTCTAGTTTCCGAGATCCCAATGATGAGGCTCGAATTTGGGACACCCTGTACATATGTAGCACTATTTTACGTCTACATGCGTATATTTTTTCATTATTGCTAACCTTTTTACGTCCAGCTGTGTTGCCAAACCTGCGATTTATACCTAAATTCCGAAATAAAGATTTTTGAGGAACGGATAATGTGTGTAAAGATGTGCTTGCTATATGTGTAGATATAATATACAGGGTGTTACTTAATTACATGTCATAACTTTAAGGGCGCATTTCTGGACCTATTTTAGGTAGAAAAGTTCATATAAACATGTGTCTTAAAATGTCTGGTTTTTAAGATACAGGGTGTCAATTTAAGAAAAAAATCGGATTTTTATTAATATCTCAAAGATCCTTCTGCCAATTTTGTTGAAATTTTGGCAGTGTTGTTTTTAGTGATAAGGAGCTAGTTTTTCCCTAGTTAGATAATAATTATTAATTTCAGTGGCGTCCCGAGGGGCATCTTCACGACTATTATTGACAGAAAAAGTGTACGCCACTGACTTTTTTTCTAATTTTATTATTTTTTCGGATTAGGCAACTAAGAACAAAACTTTCTTGTCTCTTGACTTCTTTCCCCATCTTGCTTCGTTTTCAAGAAAACAAATAATAAACATTTAGGTACATAATCAGCATCTCGAAAAATTATTGATGAAATAAAATCAAGTTAACTTTGCTCTCTGCTAGCCACTGTTGTTTTGTTGTTATAAACATTATGTGTTTCACATTGAATGACAGCTTGTTTTTACTTTCTGCTCTAGTTTATTCTTTCCTTGTTAGTTGTGCTAACAATAAAAATGGTAAACTATTCTAATTTAGAGATGACACAAATGCATTTCCTTTATGGTCTAATCGTAATTCCATGGAGGCCCGGCGACTCTTATCAAGAGAGGTATCCAGATCGTGCTCTTCCGGATAGAAGAATATTTATAAACATTCATCGTCGTCTGACTGAATGTGGCAGTTTTAAACTTAAAAGCTCCTAGGGAAGACCTCGTACAATTAGAACCCCGGCAGTTGAGGAAGCTGTTCTACATGCCATTGAAGAGAATCCAGCAACTAGTACGCGAAAAATTGGTAGGCAATTAAATATCTGCTACAAAATGGTATGGGAAATTTTAAGAGATTCGTTATTGTATCCTTACCACATACAAATGGTTCAGGCACTTCTTCCAAGAGATTTTGAGCCGCGGATGCAATTTTTGTAGATGGTATCTCCAATTCTCACTCAACGTTTAGATCGGTATCATAGACGAATATTTAATTGTACCATTTTTTTACGAGGACGCCTTGACGGACACATTTACAGTGATTTTCTTCAAAATGATTTGCCTTTACTTCTTGAAGAGGTTCCTCTTCAGTTACGGCAACAACATTGGTTTATGCATGATGGTGCTCCAGCCCACTTTAGCATATTGGCTCGTGAATATTTAAACAGTCTACCGAAATCGTTGGATTGGTCGTGGAGGACCACAATTCTGGCCCCTAGATCGCCTGACTTGAATAGTTTAGATTTTTATTTGTGGGGGCACGTAAAAACGTTAGTTTATAGTACACCAATTGAGTCATTAGAATAGCTAAGAAATAAAATTATTAACGGATGTGAAACCATACGTAACAGGTATGAAATTTTTGAAGGAGTTAGAGAATCGATGAGAAGAAGAGCAGAAGCCTATATACGAGCGGGAGGTGGTCATTTTCAAAATTTTTTGTAAATACTTTGTTTATTTTTTATTGCTTATGGTTTGTAAGATTGTAAAAAATGACTTCAAAATAAATGTTCTACAAGTTACGTGAATTAATTCTGTGATGATGCTATAAACTGGTTTTAATTTGTTTCTTGAAAACGAAGCAAGATGGGGAACAAAGTCAAGAGACAAGAAAGTTTTGTTCTTAGTTGCCTAATTCGAAAAAATAATAAAATTAGAAAAAAAGTCAGTGGCGTACACTTTTTCTGTCAATAATTGTCGTGAAGATGCCCCCCGGGACGCCACTGAATTTAATAATTATTATCTAATTAGAGAAAAACTAGCTTCTTATCACTAAAAATAACCCTGCCAAATTTCAACAAAATCGGCAAAAGGATCTTTGAGATATTATTTTTTTCTAAATTGACACCCTGTATCTTAAAAACCAGACATTTTAAGACACATGTTTATATAAACTTTTCTACCTAAAATAGGTCTAGGAATGCGCCCTTAAAGTTATGACATATCATTAAGTAACACCCTGTATATTTGTCGCTCTCCACTAAAGGAAGACAATAATAAAACTAGTTAAAATAATTTAAATAATTTACTTTTGCGCTTATCGCTTTAAGTATTGGTGTAAATCGTCATAGAAATATATTTTTTATATAAGTACTCAATTTGTCACTTAGGTGCACATTGAATTTTATTATTTTAAATGTGTGGTAACTACTTTTTTCCTATTTTTTTGGATATCATATATTAAATGTATTATATACTTTGAAATAATAAAATTAATGAGTTATTCTTTCTATATAAATGGCAGTTATCTTTAATTTGTAAGACTTGTAAGTTTTAAGGTTGTAAAATAGTTACGGGATATTCAGTATTTTATGAACCCTTAAAAGAAACTAAAAAAAAAATCTATATCATCCCGAATGAGAAAAATTGTGTGATTTTTCCGTTATAAAACATTACAAAATGGAGGTGAAATTTTTTAATAGTATAAAGTTATACTTTAAGATAGAAATATTTTCATGATGGCTAAGATAGCATTACATATATCTGCAGAGGTTAATGGCCCAATGTCAGCATTTTGAGAGTCTTGAATAAATAGTTATAGTGAGAAAGAAAATAAGTTATAGCCCTATAGTCTTTTTATGAATGTTTTACAATTTTATTCATGATAGCTTTACATACTTATATTTCAGCGGCTACTAAAATGTCGACACGTTGAGGACTCTTGAAGAAAAATTCACAGCCCTTTACAAAGATGCAACCGGGGGAGACATTGAAAATGCCGAATCAGAATACAACGCTTATTAAATTTGAGATCTGCGAAAACTCATAATTGTGTTGAACGTAATAGTTGATATAAATTTGGGTTAGTTTGGGTTAGATCAGATTAGATTACGTAGGTTTAGTTTACCAAACATACCACATAAATGCATATTACTTCAAGTGTCGTTGTTTTTTTACAATTTTATTTATAACTTAAAGTGTGGTTGTAAAAAGCAAAATAACATATGCATTCGATTCGTCTCTCATTCCCCGATCTAACGATATTATGCAACACGACTAGTCTGTCGTAAGAAACTAAAAGTCACCCTCACACACCCCTAACACAATTTAATGTACAAAATTACTTTTAGAAGATTATGTAAGTTTAGTCAAAGAAAATTCTACTATATAATATTCTTTGGTTTAGTTTACCAAAATATACCACATAAATAAATATTACTTCAAGTTTCGTTCGTTTTTACAGTTTATAACATTAAGGGTGGTTGTAAAAACCAAAAAAAAAAAAATTGCATTCGATCCGTCGCAGTCTTAACGCAGTTAGTTTCACTTAGTATATACTTATTTTAACCATTTGAGTGAATTCTGATATTTCATACTCAATTTTAAAAGACTTGGTTAGTTCTGGTTAGTTGTCGAATCATCTTTCGGTTAGTTTAACTTATTCTCAACCTAATATAGTCATTTGAGTCGGCTCCAAAACTTCATAATCAGTTTTAATAGATTTGGTCAGTTTGGATTTTGGGTCGTGTAATCAACTTTCGGTTAGTTTTACTTAGTCTCAACTTATTTTACTTATTTGAGCCGGTTCCGATACTTTATAATCAATTTTAACACTTTTGGTTAGTTTTCGTTTGTATTTCAATCAACTTTAGATTAGTTTCACTTAGTCTCAAATTATTTTAATCATTTAAGTCTGCTACGATACGTTAAAAACAATTTCCAAAGATTTGGTTAGTTTCTTTAGTCGTCTAGTCAACTTTCGGTTCGTTTCATCTAGTATCAACTTCATTTAGTCATTTGAACTGGTTACGATACGTTATAATCAATTTCAATAGATTCTGTTAGTTCTGGTAACTTCTGGTTAGTCGTCGATTCAACTTTCGGTTAGTTTAACTTATTCTCAACCTAATTTAGTCATTTGAGTCGGCTCCGATGCGTTATAATCAATTTTAATAGATTTGGTTAGTTCCGGTTAGTCGTGTAATCAATTTTCAGATAGTTTAACTTAGTCTCAACTTAGTTTACTAATTTGAGCCGGTTCCGATACGTTATAACCAATTTTAATGGGTTTGGTTAGGTTTCGTTAGTCGTTCAATCAACTTTCGGTTAGTTTGGTTATTTTATCAAATTGTTTTAATCATTTAAGTCGGCTCCAATACGTTATAATCAATTTCAAAAAATTTGGTTAGTTTGGTTAGTCGTCTAATCAACTTTCGATTTGTTTCACCTAGTATCATCTTATTTTAGTCATTTGAACTGCTTACGATACGTTATAATCAATTTCAATTGATTTGGTTAGTTCTGGTTAGTAGCTGAATCACCTCTCGATTAGTTTAACTTATTCTCAATCTAATTTAGTCATTTGAGTCGGCTTCGATAACATTATAATCAATTGGAAGTGATTTGGTTAGTTCCGGTTAGTCGTGTAATCAACTTTCGGTTAGTTTCACTTAGTCTCAACGTATTTTACTAATTTGAGCCGGTTCCGATACGTTATGAGCAATTTTAATAGATTTGGTTAGTTTTGGTTAGTCGTCCAATCAACTTTTGGTTAGTTTCACTTAGTCTCAAGTTATTTTAGCGACGTAAACCAATTCCAATACGTTATAATCAATTTTAATAGATTTGGTTAGTTTTGGTTAGTCGTCCAATTAACTTTCGGTTAGTTTCAACTTATTTTAGTCATTTGAACCGGTTCCGATACGTTATAATCAATTTTAATAGATATGGTTAGTTTTGGTTAGTTGTCATATCAACTTTCGGTTCGCTTCAATAATTAGTCTCAACTTATTTTAGTTATCTGAACCTGTTACGATACTGTTACGATACTGATAAATCAATTTTAATATTTTTGGTTAGTCGCCAAATCAACTTTTAGTTAGTTTCACTTAGTCTCAACTTAATTTAGACATTTCAACCGGTTTCGATACGTTATAATCAATTATCATAGATTTAGTTAGACTACCAATCAACTTTCGGTTTGTTTCCTTAGTCTCAACTTATTTGAGCTGATTCCAATACGTTATAATCAATTTTTCATTAACCGTGTCGTGAGTTTCACGAAAATTTTCCGTGTCGTGACGCGACCTTGAAAAATCACTCATAAAACCGAAGAAGTATGCACTTGAACCGTCTCCGATAGGATATAATCAAATTTAGTGTTTTTGCTTAGTCGCCAAAATTCGGTTCGTGTTGGTTAGTTTTAACTTACTTCATTTTGTGTAACCTAATCGTATACAGTTTAACCCGTTTTGGTGGTTTTAAGTACTTTTGGTTAGTTATTCAATGAATCTTCGGTTAGCGTCAGTTAGTTTTAATTTATTTTAGTCTTTTAAACCGGTTCCGGTACGTTATAACCAATTTTAATGTTTTTGGTTAATTTAAGTTAGACGCCAAAATTCATATTAGCGATAACTTCAGCTTGCATTACCAAATCACAACTGAAATAATACTGTTTTATATTCAATATGTTAACGCAGAACACACACACTCACACAAATCGCTTAAAAAAACAATTTTTTTCTACGACTGTCCTGCAAATAGACAAAAATGCACTAACAACTGCTCTTGAAAACTGGACATTTCAAACATCGTGTGAAAACTATACTTCGCTCGTACACGGCGTGTGCAAAGTATACTTTTCACATGCCGCTTATTCGGGTATTTAGATTAAAGGGCTTCGTCTCCGTTTTAGAGCTTGGCCCTCAGAGGTCTCATTCCCAGATCTCTAGAAAAGGGGGCCCAATTTTAGGGCTTCACCCTCCCGAAAGCCCCTTTTTGCAAAACTGTAGAAAATTGCAGTCTCATATCAGGGGACCCCTTTTAAGGCTTGGGGCCCAATTTTAGGGCTTCGCCCCCGGGAGCTCCATTCCTAGATCTTAAAAAAAATGGGGTCCCGTGCCATAGGCCCCATTCTAGGGTTATGCCTTGCATGTTTAGGGCTTCGCCCTCGGAGCCACTTTCTAAATATTTGGGAAATCAGGGTTCCCAGCAATTTTCTATTGCCAAACTCCCTGACTTTCCAGGTTTTCCATGACCTTTGAATTGAAATTCCAGGCATATTTTTACAAACCAGAAACAAATAATAGAATATCTTGATCACATATTTTCTTTTATTAGCAGAATTGAAACGCATACATTTCAAAAATAATTTATTTAAGAACAAAAATAACACATATGGTTAACGCTAAAACTCGCCTAATTATATTTATTTCGCCCACTGATCGTCAGATACCTGTTCGGATCAGCATTTAAAGATCATTTACACAAATAGGGCACTATGTAAAAATCGACCTCTCCTATTGGTCGATCCATCTCGTATTAAGATATGTCTGCGTGATGCAATCGATTTCTGTCAAGAGCTCTCGTGGTGTAGAGGTTTATACAGCTGGGTCTCACCTGGACGACCTAGGTTCGAACCCCGTTGCTATTTTTTATTATTTTTTTAAGATTATGTTTCTAAACAGTTTTTTTCTTGATTTTGGGTATGTCTTGGGTTAGCACCTGGTTAGTTTCCTTATCTTGAGCCCCCGTAGCGAGCGGAGGGCTATGCGGATCGACCAATAGGAAAGGCCGATTTTTATACAGTGCACTATTTGCGTAAAGGATTTTATAATGCTTCGGATCAACTCCAATCCGAGCGATCATACCAAAAGAATGCACGATTTGACGTTTAACTGGAATTGGTGGAAATATTAATCAACAAACTACTATATTTAGTTCGTCTCCTTTTCTATTTCTAGGTATAACGAGGACCAACAAATCTACGTTTGTCTTGTAGCGTCAGGCGGCTTTGCACCTTGCTTGGTTTTACGGGGGGCAGCCAGTGCGTACAGGGGTGTTTTTGAAAGTTATTTTAATTGGACAATTTGATTTTCAAGTGACTTTTTCCAGATTATTCAGCAAAATTCCCTGACTTTTATGCAAATTTAGGCTATTCCCTGACTTTTCCCTGACACAATTTTAATTCCCTGACTTTTCCATGTTTTCCAGGTCGCTGGGAACCCTGGAAATAGGGATCCCAAACCGGTGGCCCCATTTTAGGACTGTGCCCCTTATAGTTTAGCGAGAATCTTACTCACGTAGCTTCTTTCGCTAGGAATAAAATTTTCTGATAAATCAATAATAAAAAAGTTTCCCAATTTTTCATTAGAGACATCTGGTGATGAAATCAATAACACAAAAAATTGCCGCAGTATTACGAGCATGTGACCATGCTAAATCTGTAGGAACGGTTCGCTTCGGTGCTCTTATGATGGAGATATCAACAAAAACTATTTTGATTCCGATATACGGTCTCAAAATAGTTTCGGACGTAAAATGTAATGTACCGAGTCATAAGGGGGAATCAAAATAATGCTAGGGATGTATA
>JAEQML010076709.1:0-13226 GCA_016904865.1 Pissodes strobi
CCCTTGAAAGTCAAAAGTAAGACCCTATCTCTAAAAAGATAGAAATTAGATTGGCAGTTAAAAAAATGGAAAACTAATAAAATCTTAGTTAAAACACCCACAAAAGATTTACGGAATTAAAATGTTTATTTAGTAAAAATATTAACTTTTATTCTTAATTATAACAGGAAGTGTTTTTGACTTTTAGTAAATTACATAGAATTTTCATTTCCTACTTATATCTAAAATTAAATAGAAGATTTCCAAAAAAATGGTATTTATCAAAGTAACTAGTTTATGATTTATTGACATTTTCGCCGTGTTACCTTGTGTCTATTCGACAAACACTATTTTCTATCCACCAAATTTCCGTCGTATCAATAAAAACCCCTACAAACGTCGCGCTTTATTTACTAACTAAAAAAAACACAAGTGAAACCCGACCCTGGAACACCATCCTCTTCCAAAATCAAATTATATTTCCTACTAATTTCCGTCGCTCCTCTATCACCTGCGCTGTACTGCATATTTGGTGAAGGTCAAAAGCGTTCTGATGACAGCGTTGCCACATACGACAAATCTCGTCTCCCTGCGTTGAATAGACGCAAATCAAGAATTCGACCATGCGGGCCGGTGCACAGGCCTCTTAATGGTCAATATTCCGAAACCTTTCCAATCTTTTTTGCATATTTTTACATCTTCATTTCATTCGGTCGATTTTTGCAACGACCTGAAACATTGGTTTAAAAAAATACCCCCTTTTTTGTGCGCCATTGAAGTAGACCCGCTTTGCAAAGAACTTGTTGATCCCAATACCTTAAGCCATAACATATCCAATAATGATAAAAAAAAATCCTTTGAAAATAAAAAACGACACACAGCGACAAAAGCATTGGACCCCCAACTACTTTTCTCATAAGACACGATACAAGAATGTCTGCCTGAAAACATTAATATCTACTTTAATAAATAGTCAAACAAAGTCATTCAAAAAAGAAAATGCTAATATAAGATGAAACTACAAATGTATTACAAAGTGAATCTACTGCCGTAACCAGTGGACTATATGCAGAGTGTTGAGAGTTTTTAGATAAACATACATTTTTGACTCTCCCCGTATGAAACAGAAACAAAAGTTTGACTAGGGTCTTAGGGTGGATAACTTTGCCAATGAATTGTCTATAATGTAATACCAAAAATTTAAGTCAAAATTGATACCGAGTGAATTCAAAATTTAGGATTTCTCTGAAAATTCTTAACACTCTAAAACGGAGTTTTATCCACAATACCGAAACAGAATTATTGCACTCGACGCGCGTTTCGTTAACCATGTTAACATCATCTTCTTGTTAGCATCATCAGGAGATGATTAAAACCAGTTTTAATCATCTCCTGATGATGTTAACATGGTTAGCGAAACGCGCGTCGAGTGCAATCATTCTGTTTCGGTATTGTGGATAAAACTCCGTTTTAGTGCATGTTGCCGAAGGTTCCAAACCCTAACATAGTCTTAACACTCTGTACCTACATAGTCCACTGGTTACAGAAGTACATTAATTTTGTAATCCTTTTGAAGTTTATTTTTTGGCATTTTATTTTTTGAATCACTTTGTTTGCTTATTTAATAAACTAGATATGCCTGTTTTCAGGCGGACATGTTTGCCTCTTATGAGAAAAGTAGTTGGGGGTCCAAGACTTTTGAAGTGGTGTGTATTAAGCATAAATCTTAACTTTGGACATCCGGCAAACTGCTTGGTATTATAAAAAATGTTTGCATAATTTAATTTTTTTATTCATCTGTTAAAAATGTTGCAGTGTCTTGTTTTTTTCCAGTAAACTAGCAAACAAATTAGTTTTTTTTAAATAATTCTAGGTTTTCAAAAAATTTCAAGATTTTCTTGATTTCTTTCCAAGAAATCTTGATCTTGAGAAGTAATTTCTTCTCTTGTCTTGAAAAACAAGGATCATTTCTTGTCTTGATCTTGTCTTGAAATCAAGACAAGATCAAGGCAAGATCAAGACGTTTTCAAGAAAATGACGACCCCTATTCAAGGCTACCAATCGAATATTACAAAAGTTAAATCATGCCACGTGAAAAGATAAATATAAAGTAGAAGTTCACAACTGTCGGTATGAAGGTGGAACCACAAAATAACCTCAAAATCCACAAAACATAATAAAGGAAAACAAGCATTGACGATTGAATGAAAATGAAAGAAAAATAAGGGAAAACCATGGAGAAATTTGTGAAGGATAGGCCCTAAATCCCTATAGCACTATGAGAAGAACAAACAACAAGCAATTCATGCAGAAATCAACGAGTCTTAGAAGCAACTGGTACAAGTTTTTACTATTGAAGAGAAGAAAAATGTAATACCTAACAATTATTCTCGAATTAACAGGTAAATAATAAAGCAGCAGCAGTATCTCGAAGCAAATCAGTTACCCCACCCCAACAAGTTAAAGCCATATCAGCCTGAGATTAGAAGTAAAATATTCAAACCGAAAGTAGTATATGAATTTGACCAATCTAACGAGGATCAAAGGTGGATTATTAACTCAGATCTTAAATACAGAACTGCAAGTAAACATAATTATTGTAATATATCTGAGCAAAGTTAAACTAATAACATAATATCTTATTTTAGTGGTTTGATAAACCTAAGTGAGCCAATGGATTATCCACTCTAAGATAAAGACAGTCACAAAGTGCTGGAGGACAACATAAGAAAAATGATGACCAGGATAGCAACTCACTGCAACAACAGTGTTATAAAAGCTAATATATATTATGTAATACTAATCGTATGTATATTAAAATTAATTAATTTTAATAAATGCTGCAACGGGAATTCCGCTAAACTCATTAACAACAAATCAAATAAATGAATTTATAGTTAAATAACCGAAGAGGGTAATACTCAATAATTCTTACCACAAAATATAGAATCTTTTGTTGCTAAATGCAGCATATAAAATAAAATTTATAATCTTTTATAGTGCAAAATCAGACTGTTACAAGCCTTTGGTCATTTTGCTCCACATTTACTACTTTCTAGAAGTTTTGTGTATACCAGTGTGGTTATTTATGAACTATTGTCGCCTCTGACTATGTTGTTTGGCCCAAACATGTTATGCCATTCTGGACTTTGATGTTTACTTCTTTGGGTGTTGATTTTGTGTTCTTTCATTCGTACTTATCTTCGCCAATGTATGAGTTTCCACACTTGCAATGTACCCAATATATACAGTTTTATGCGGATTTCTTTGGATTGCGAGAGAAAGTTTCGTAGCATAGCTGTCGACTTAAATACATTTCTTTACATTGTATCTGTATCCAAATTGTATTCTATTTTAAAAGTCCTTTGGCGTATGAAATACTGAGCATAGTCTCATCTTGCTGTTCGGTTGGTGGTCACCTGAACTGGAAAAATAAAAGAAATCCATCAAGAATTTCTCTAAAGAAGGTGAAGTTGCCTTGAAGTAATTACGAAAAGACAATTCAATTAAGATTTTACCAGCAGGCAAAAGAAATGCTATAGTTGTCAGGGATGTCCACGAATATGAGGTGAAATTAGAGCCACATTTAGAAAAGAAAACTTCTGCCTGCTAGACACAGATTCTTCAACCTTAATAGAAAAGAATGTTTACAACACATTACGAAAATACAATGGGTTAGTTGGGTTGGGTTTGGTACCCTGAAGGCAGGGTAAGAACCAAATTCATACCACATCACAGCAAGCCACTACCACTTTATGGTATGTCAAAAATCCATAAATCCGACATGCTTATCAGGCTTATTACCAGTTCGAGGTACTCTTTAATGTAAAATTTTGCAAAATTCCTTTTTCCAATAATTGCCTCTTCAAGACGATACCACACTAAGTGTATTTTAACGATTTGAACACAAATCGCGCCAGGTAGTAAATCAAACATGAAAACATGCTGTTCGAAATTGGTAGTGACAATTTAGATCACTACTTCTTTCTATCAGTACTATTAATCCCCGCTTCTATCACTATCCAAGTATTACTTTACTCGTATCGATGTGAACAAAAATTTTGGTGTATAGTTTGGTATTTAAAAAAAATGCGAAAAATTACCTTTTTTTATGGTAGTGCCACACACACTAAAGAGAGATCCTATGGCGCTCGATGAGCGGTGTGTGTGCTAAGATGTCGATTGAATAGTTGTAGGTTGTAATTAGGGGGAAACGGATTTCCTGGGAGTGAGTTCCACAGTGATGTTCTAGGTGTTTCCAGCTGTACGACGAACTGGTGCGCTCTTGCCGTCTCTCGTGACTGTTTTACAGACGTTGCCAGGGGCAGGATGCGGCGGACCAAATCCTGATAATATCTGCCGTGAAAGTATCTGTAAAAATAAAACTGGAACATTTCGGCCACATGTCTGCGGTGTTCCCGAGTATCCAGGTTCCGTGTCAGCTCCGGGTCGCCGACAGGACGAACAGCTCTCTTCTGAATGGAATCTAGTAGCTTTAGTGCCTTTTCACACATGCCGGATAAGATCATCCGGCATCGGATATCCGATCGCGAGGTACGTAGCATTAAATGAAAGCTTTCACACGTTTGTTCGACAGTCGGAAGCCGGAAACGTACTGGATAAACATCAGACGAAACCTCATCATCGTCCGATATCCGCCGGATATCCGGTGCTGGACACATCGGAGGTTACGAAAGCAAATTAGAGCTTATACACGTACCCGATTTTTTGTCTCCAGCAGTCATGCGACAGAAGCGAAAGGGTTTACATCGTGTTACGAAAATGGCGGAAAAAATTGAATTAGACACCGAGCAGTTAATAAACTTGGTGGAGGCTAGGCCTGTCTTGTGGGACAAGACGCTAATTTGTTGTGCAGCTCATCAAAGGAAGAAACTGACATACGAAAATAATTAAAAAACTTCTCGCAAATGTTCAAACAATGTACAAAAAGCTCCGATGTCGGACTCATCTGAAACGGGGCTAAAGGGTGTGATTTGGTGCGGCACCCCAGATGTATGAGCAATATTCTAAGCACGGTCTTATTTGCGCTTTGTAAAGCAAGAGCAACTGCTGCAGTGTATAAAGTTTTTTGTTGCGAAATAGCGCACCAAGCTTCTTGGAGGCTGATTTTGCGATGTTAGCAACGCGGTAAAGCCAGGTCGTAATACTGTTGACCGAGACACTCAGCAGTCCGATTGACGAGGATGAAGGAATGGTCGATCCTGCCATAATGATGTCAGGGCCCGCCGTATTGGCCCTCCTGGTTAACGTGGCTGCTTGGGTCTTTGCTGCATTGAACTGTACCAAATTTATGTCGCCCAAAGTTTGAACTTTCTCCAGGTCTTGATTAATTGCTGTAATCTGCTCCTGTCTGCGGTGATAAGACTCAGTCGCTGGTAAAGGTTTTTCTGATCTAAATTGGGAGACAAGGGTACTGCATCTGTAAATAGGATTATTCATTTCGGCCAGCAGGTCATTAATATAGATGAGGAACAGAGCTGGTGAAGGTATTGCTCCTTGAGGCACGCCCGCGTTAATGGTGAATGTTTCTAAAATGTGTCCATCAACTGCAACGTGCAGAGATCGGTTCTTAAGGAAACTGTCAAGCCAGCTGCAGAGAGAGTCTGGCAGTCCGAATGAACCGGTTGAAATGAATAAAATAAGCTGATACCAACTGAAACTAACCGAAAGTTGAGTAGACAACAAACCAAATCAATTGAAACTGATTATAACGTCTCGTATCCGGATAAAATGACTAAAATAAGTTGTAATAAGTGAAACTAAGCGAAAGCTGCTTGAACTACTAACCAAAACTAACCAAATCTATTAAAATTGATAATAACGTAACGGAACCGTTTCAAATGACTGAAATAAGTTGGGATTATGAGAAACTAACCGAAAGTTGATTAGACGACTTACCAAAACTAACCAAATCTATTAAAATTTATTTTAACGTATCGGAACCCGTTCAAATGACTAAAATAAGTTGATACTAACTGAAACTAACAGAAAGCTGATTAGACGACTAACCAAAACTAACCAAATATATTGAAATTGATTATAACGTTTCGTAACCGGTTAAAATGACTAAAATAAGTTGCTACTAAGTGGAACTAACCGGAAATTGATTAGACAACTAATCAAAAATAACCGAATCTATTAAAATTTATTATAACGTATCGGAACCGCTTCAAATGACTAAAATAATTTGAGACTAAGTAAAACTAACCGAAAGTTGATTGGACTACTAAACAAAACTAAGCAAATCTATTAAAATTGATTATGACTTATCGGTACCGGTTAAAATGACTAAAATAAGTTGAGGCTAAGTGAAACTAACCGAAAATTGATAAAACGACTAACCAAAACTAACCTAATCAATTAAAATTGATTATAACGTATCGGAACCGGTTCAAATGACTAAAATTTTGGTAATACTAAATGCAACTAACAGAGAGTTGATTAGACGACTAACCAAAACTAACCAAGTCAATTAAAATTGATTATAACGTATCGGAACCGGTTCAAATGATTAAAATAAGTTGAGACTATTTGAAACTAACCGAAAGTTAAGTCGATGACTAACCAAAAGTAATCAAATCTATTAAGATTTATTCTAACGTAGCGGAACCGGTTCAAATGACTAAAATAAGTTGATACAAAGTGAAAATAACCGAAAGTTGATTAGACTACTAACCAAATCTATTATAATTGATTATAACGTAACGTAACCGGTTAAAGTATCTAAAATAAATTGATACTGAGTTAAACTAACTAAAAGTTGATTGAACGTCAAACCAAAACTTACCAAATATATTAAAATTGATTGTAACGTATCGGAACCGGTTCAAATGACAAAAATAAGCTGAGACTAATTGAAACTAAACAAAAGTTGATTAGACGACTGACCAAAACTAACCAAATCTATTAGGATTGGTTATAGCAAAGATATTCCAACGAATAGATATAAAACGACATCTATTTGTTTGTCTCTTATTTATACTCGGGGGGAAAGGAGGGTTTCTACGAGTTTGCCAAATTGAATATGTAAAAAATAACTACATTATTTTTTTGGATGTTTTTTAATTAAAAATATTTTGCAAAAATTTGGAATTCTTATGCATGTGTGTTGTAATCATTACTTCACTAGCTGCCTAATTATATAAGTTCTATACCTAATACTTATCACACTAATAGGCTATTATAAAATCAATCTTTCCCAACTGATTCACCTAAACATACACTTGGCAACACTATAGAAGTTTGTTTACGATTGCATCAAGGTGTGTTTACGTGTTATTTTTTGAGATTTAAGTGGACTTTTGTTGGGGTTTTAAGATATTTGTGGACAAAATGCCGGCTAAATGTGTCGTGTGTAATGTTTATTACCAAAGAGAGAAGTCAGAACGGTCTTTTCATCGATATGTATCATAATATTTAGCTTGTAGTATCATAACCTTTAAACAATAATTTTGCATCAACCAAACACAGCGCAAACACAGCGTTGCCAATACTGAAAGTATTGGCAACGCTGTTCAAAGCCGGATTTATTACATGGCGTAGGCCACGATTCCTCATTTTTTATCGTTGAGGAATTCATTTTATGCAAACAATATTTAATAATAATTAGTATATAACTGGTTATAAAGACAACGTTTGTTAAGAAACTAAGCCATAATAAAAACAACACTCCGTTACTTGTTTTAATAAAAAGTACATCACTTATGAGTGATTTTAATCGGCGACCTGGCAAGGTTCTAAGAGGGGAACGTAAATATAAACAAGTTTATTGTGGAGACACACATTTTGCCTAAGTTCTGGGTTTAATACTAATTCTAGTGTTTCAATGCGTTGAATTATAGCGTATCGCAACCGACTCAAATGACTAAAATAAGTTGAGACTAAGTGAAACTAACCGCGTAATATCGGGGATTAAGAGACGAATCGAATGCAAATATTTCTTTGGTTTTTACAACCAACCCTAACGTTATAAATTGTAAAAATGAACGAAACTTGAAGTAATATTTATTTATGTGATATATTTTGGTAAGCTAAACTTACGTAATATGCTAAAAATCATTGTTTACATTAAATTGTGGCTTAGGGTGACTTTTAGTTTCTCACGACAGACTAGGGATTGAGAGCGAATCGAATGCAAATGTTATTTTGTTTTTACAACCACACTTAACGTTATAAATTGTATCCCAAACTAACCCAAACTTATATCAACTATTACTTTCAACATAATTATGAGTTTTCTCAGATCTCAAATTTTATAAGCCTTGTATTCTGCGTCGGCATTTTCAATGTCTCCCCCGGTTGCATCTTTGTGAAGGGCTGTGAATTTTTGCTAAAGTCGAACGTTTGAGAGGTAGTCTACCTGAATACTAAATGAACATACTTAGCTTTTTTAGTCAATAATGTAGATACAACTTTAAAAACCAAACAAAAATGTATAAAAATGGGCCTCTCCACAATATGAACTTTAATAATAATCACTAACTGAAATTATGTCACATCAGACTAACTTCCTTCATATATGTATGGAATATTTGATTAATATAATGTATTCTCATTTTCCACATACCCTTCTTCAATTTGAAGGTAATGAAATACGAGCTTGCTAGGGACATTTTTTCATAAAAAAATATTACGTATAATGTAAGAAGGGTCTTTTATATTAGATTTTAAACGTGTGCTCCCTTCCCTCCCCCAGAAGTGCCAGTAAAGTTATACTATACACCACTAATGGAAATATTTCTGTTAATAATCGCGTGTTTTTAATATTGGGCGTATTTTATTTGTACAGCGTAGTAAACAAATACCTAAAAATATTATATCTAATAATGTTAACGAAATTCTGCCCTTCAGTGTTTCCTTCTGTCACCATAAACGCACGTGTTACTTTCGTTTTAATATTAGAAATTTTAGCGGCAAAATGCTAATCTAAAATATCTCCGATATGTAGAAATGTTATCACACTCTTTCGACAAGCGCTAACTATACCCAGAATCATAAAACGTTTGCCGCTTATATTCAACTTTTGCTAAAAACTGGGAGACATTTTCTTTCGAGAAGACGTTTGATCTTTTGACCTGATAATCCACTGACTGGCTCTTTAAATATGCTATCAAAGTAGTATAATTTTTGATATCAATATTCTTCTTTAAACTTAGTTTACTGCACAGCATAGAATTAAGGGTCCAAAATGTGGACACTTTTTTAAATTTTCTTTCCTTAATATAATCCAATAAGATCTCGTTAGCGTATTTTAACTTTCTTTCTTCACGCCAAATCTCAATTTTCTAAATTCTAAATTCTAAATCAGATAAAGCTCTGGATTTATCTGGAATCAATGATGATAAAGCACCTTGCATGGCACCTTCTATATCACTCGGTAATTTGTCTGAGTGAATTAGAATTTTTTTCTTCGAATATACTTTTTCCTACCGGTAAAGCCTTGTGCTAAATAATCTCCTCATTTTAATATCAGTAGGTACCTACTTTCAACACCGGTTATGTAATCCTACTATTAATCTATATTGTGACAAATCAACACATTTCACAACCCACACGACAGATGTTTCCAGGATTTGGCCCGCATAATCCCGCCCCTGGCAACTCCTGTCAGACAGTCCCGACAGATGGCAGGAGCGCACCAGTTCGTCGTACAATTAGAAACACCTAGAACATCGCTTTACCAGAACTCCTTTGCCTGGCGCACTGCATCACTGTGGAACTCACTTTCAGGACATCTGTTTCCCACTAATTACAACCTACAAATATTCAAGAACCGTGTCAATCAACATCTTCGCACACACACGTCGAGCGCCATAGGATCTCCCTTTAGTGTGTGTGCCACTGCCATAAAAAAAAAACATGTGGATGTATCATATTTATTTTTAGAGTATTACTAAATAAAAAAAAAAATATTTTTAAACGATTGATAAGGTAACTTTAGAAAAAATTTATATGAAACAGTTTACGGTAGATCATTTTGTGGCACTCGTTACACAAAGCAAAGTCTTTGGTAACTGGTTACATAAAGAGCTATTATCTACAAGCATTATAATAGACGCATAATGCTTGTCATAGTAAGGAAATAAGTAATATATAATACCATAGTTGCATACCGTGGATATGGATTATCACCGTCATAAGTACCTTTAAGTTTTTAAGTATGTAGTACATACCTATACCATAGCCTAAAGAAAACTATAGCCGCGACACTCGGCTCGTTTAGTGGGGTACGGAATCAAATTTTCTCCGTGAAGCTCAGTGAAGGGAGGACACCATGCAGTTGGAACTCGATGCCAATCATACGGGCTTACCTGGGCCGGAGTGCAATAAATTTTCATAGGAATTAAAATAGGAAAAGATTCGTTGTTTGGGTAAATAGACGTTATGCGTATATATTGTTTTGTTTGTATGTTATATAAATAAGTTAATGTTTATGTGTTAAAACGGGAAAAGAACGGCAGAATTAAGCAGCTAGTTAGTTTGTTTATTTAAACTTAAATTTGATCATAAGGTATCGGAATCGGTTCAAATGACTAAAGTAAATTGGAACTAACTGAAACCAACCGAAAGTTAATTGAACGACTAACCAAAGCTAGCCAAAAGTAACCATAAGCTCCAAAACAGGCTAAAACGTACCTATCGTAATTGGTTACAAAAATTAAAATAAGTTAAAACAAACCAAAACGAAAGGAATTTAAGCGACTAACCAAAAATATTAAATTTGCTTATAACGTATAGGAACCGACTCAAATGACTAAAATAAATTGGAACTAACTGAAAGTAACCGAAATTGATTGAATGACAAACCAAAAGTAACTAATAGCACAAAAACGGACTAAAACATATCGGAACAGATTAAAAATGTTAAAGTAAATTAAAACTAACCCAAATTAACCGAATATTGGGAAGTAACCAAATACATCAAAATTGGTTATAACGTACCGGAACCGGTTCCAATGACTAAAATAAATTAAAACTAACTGAAATTAATCGAAAGTTGATTGAACGAAAGTAAGTTAAAACTAACCCAAATTAGCCGAATTTTGGCGACTAACCGAAAGTAATCAAAAACTTTAAAATTGGTTATAACGTATCGGAACCGGTTCATATGATTTAAATAAATTAAAACTAACTGAAATTAACCGAAAGTCGATTGAACGACTAACCAAAAGTAACCAAAAGCACCAAAAGGGCTAAAACATATCGTAATAGATTAAAGTTATTAAAGTAAGTTGAAACTAACCCAAATTAACCGAATTTTGGCGACTAACCTAAATTAATTAAAAACATTTAAATTGGTTATAACGTATCCGAACCGATTCAAATTACTAAACTACTACTTGAACGACTAACCAAAACTAACCAATAGCATCAAGAAGGGCTAAAACGTATCGTAACAGATTAAAAATATTAAAATAAGTTGAAACTAACTAAAATTAAGCGAATTTTGATGCCTAACTTGAATTAATTCAATAACTAAAATAAATTGAAAGTAACCAAAATTTGATTGAAAGACTAACCAAAACAAACCAAAAGTAACTAAAAGTACCAAAACGGGCTAAAACGTATCGGAATAGCTTAAAAATAATATTAAGTAAGTTAAAACTAACACAGATCAATTCAATTTTGGCGACTATCCTAAACACTAAAATTGGTAATAACGTATCGGAACCGAAAGTAATCGATAGTTGATTGAACGACCCAGTTTTGGCGGCTAACCAAAACTAACCAAAAATATTAAAATTGGTTATAATGTATCGGAACCGGGTTCAAATGACTAAAATAAATTAAAACTAAACGAAAGATGATTGAACTAACCCAAACTAACTAAAAGCACCAAAACGGACTAAAACGTATCATAATAGATTACAAAATTTCAAGTGCCCAAAAATAATTGAAAATTAATAATATGGAAACATTCATAAAATATATACGAAGGGTACAGGGGAAAAACGATCTAAGCGCCATTTCCATAGGAAACTTTTATTATTGATTTCACAGAAAATTTTATTCTTGATAAAAGTTGGTGCTTGGAAAAATACTAATTTTGACAATGTTAAATTAAGACTAAGTATTAGGGTACTTAAAAAATACAAAAATGGTGATTAAAAAAACAAAAACTTAGGAATATCGGAAAAGCTTCTACAGGAAAAATAAAGCTCCCATTAAGGTAAAAATAAACGTCAAATACCATTTTTTCCAAAAGTGCATCGTTGCTGAAAAAAAGTAAGGACAAAATTAAGAAAAAGCGGTTTTTTTCAGTAATTGAAATGGATTTTCTCCGCAACGGTGCGGTGCACTTTTGGAAAAAATGGTATTTGACTTTTATTTTTATCATACGAGCTTTATTTTTCTGTAGAAGGTTTTCCGATATTTCAAAGTTTTTGATTTTTTAACCATCATTTTTGTATTTATTGAGTACCCTGTATAACAACTAACTTATCTTTAATTTAGCATTGTCAAAAGTAGTTTTTTTCAAACACCAACTTTTATCAAGAATAAAATTTTCTGTGAAGTCAATAATAAAAAAGTTTCCTATGGAAATGGCGCTTAGATAATTTTTCCCCTGTACCCTTCATATGTATACACATTTTATAGAAATAACATGTTTTTAATTTTTTTATTAGTCTTACAACCATTTCATCATTTAGCCATGTTGATTTCAGCTTGACAATATAATTGAATTATATTTCAATATAAAAGGTCTCAAAAGAGCGGGACATATTTTCCGATTTTCGAATTCTAGATAAATTTCATGCATTATTAGCATGTCGAATAGCCTCCTTTCCATTTAAAGAATTTGATCTGTTTTAACTTAGCGCGAAACAACTTGCATCTTCTTATCTTAGTTATTTAGTAATTATCTAGATATATGAAATTTTCGGTTTGGTGGGGAGTATTTTCCAGGTTGTGGTTATGTGGAAGATAAGAAAGTGCAAAACATTTCGTTTGACAATAAACAGTTCGTATTCTATCATAAAGGCGTAAGTCTCAAAAACATTGTTTTTGCTGGTTGTTTTTCGTAAAAGTCGATCGTTATCCACATATATCCATTATTTCAGATTTGATCAGCATCTTGATATCATTTTGATTCGCTGTACCTTTTTTGGTTTTAAAGATACCAAGGTAAACAAAAAAGCAAAATGTAGGGTTGGTAGCCAAGTTTTTTCTAGATTACATATAAAACAAACACCAATAATTTTCTGACATAAAAGCCTACTTTATAT
>JAEQML010076710.1:0-13226 GCA_016904865.1 Pissodes strobi
TTCATTTACTGATTTCATGGATGTGACCTTTGCCAAGGTCTATAATATAAACGAATTAAGCAACAGCTGTTAAGTAACAAGATTGTGCTATTTCTATTATATATGATTTAAAATCAAGTCCTGTCTCTACTCTGTTATAAATATGATATTTTTATTTAAGTATTCGTGATTTGAAATTATCGAACAACACAATGCATATGGTAGTTTTTGTCGAAGGTGTTCCCGAATTGTTTATGTTATATGCAGATGGATATATTTTCCTGTGGGCTCATATTTAGTTAACACCCCCTCACTACGATTTTAAAGAATGGTATATTTCATTCGGAAATTACTGAGTGAATTGCTTTTTAAGGGAAGTAATAGAACCATTTTTCTTTCTTTCAGACTTTAGAACTGTAGGCCAAATAGTCGAACTTGTCATACCGATATTGTCACAAGCCGCTATCAATCGTTTAATAGACGAAATTGAAAATTTGCCTTCGGCCATTCCTGAAGCAGGATCCCTCCTCTCAAGTCTGCTTAAACACGGCGAAAGAATATCACGCGATACCAAGTTTCAGCCTAAGAGATTAGAAGTATTGATTCAAGAGGTCGCCAACTTGGAGTTGCAAGTCTCACAGATTAATTCATTGCAATATAAATTAAACCCGCAGGGAATGGACGATGAAGTTGTCAATAAAAGTATCGGTAAGTTGTGTTAAATACTGTGCCAGCATCTTGATATTGAATGATTTTTGAATTGAACATTAATAGCTTTGTATTACTGAAACGAATATATTTATATGTATTTTGAATAATTTAGGTACAGGTGCAGGAACTATAGTAGAGGTAAATCAAAATTACTTTTTTGTAGTGGTTTCCACGAACATGGCTAATACTGAAAATAATTCTCTTGGGAAGCAGGTTGGGCTTTTTTTATTTAGGTAAATTATTTAGAGAGGTACTTTTCAAGAAGAGTTTGTGAAAATTGCACCCTATCTAGATCTAAGTTCTTAGACCTAATAATACGGAAGATACAGTATTGGATAATGACGCAAATGATTCCATCAAAATAAAAATATTTGGGACGGGATATGGAGGTTAAAGTTGACATGTATGTTTTTGTTAAGTTTTGTTTATCTAAATGTTGCCGTTACCCCTCTAAGTATTTCAATCTCCTTTCATATGTGGCCGTTATCGGATATCCGACTGCGCCTTAGCCTTTACATTTATCCGACTTATATCCAATCCGAGAACATGAAGTACCAGGTTTACTCTGAATAATTCGCCGTAATAATTGCAGGCAAATGATTGATTGGGTACATTTAATTAACATAATGAGGAAAAAATTAAGTTCATTCTTTTGACGAGCTGTCTACTACATATGAAACTAAAAAGTGCCCTTCAGTGCCAGAATACTACGATGAGAGATTACATTTAACCTATACAATTTTATTGTTTGATGTTGCGTTTAGGTGAATAAAAGTTTGATTTATTTTTGATCTACTAAAAACGATCAAAACAGACTGAAAATCAAGGTAATCAAAACAAGAAACTTTAAGAAGAATGCGTATCGAAATATAACGTTATAAGTAAACTAAAACTAACTCTCGCTGCTGCTCGTGTCGATATATTTGGTCCGTGTGTAAGATCGCTTTTCTGTAGATTTCGATGTGTTTAATGTTGAATATCCGGTATCCGACATCAGCATCGAATGGTGATGGGGCTCTGTTTGATGTTAATCCGTCCTGATGTCGAACACACGTGTAAATTGCATATACTTCGTGATAATATTCGGCACGTGTGAAAGCGCACGTATTTTGTATACTTTTAATTTCTATTTGTATGCATTAAATAAATTCTTCCAGTTGTGAATCACAATTATTATAAATCAAGGTACCTACTCGTTTTCAGGCATTAAAACAACACATATACAATATGTGTTATTGCAATCGAAAAATATAAGTAATCAAAAATCAGTTTAATTTTCCTGGCCACTATTCTTCAAGGTTATAAGGTATAAGATTTTATTTTTTTTTTTATTTGATACTGCCTATATAGGTAATTTACTCTATTTTTTATTTACCCTGTCTGTAGTAAGTATAAACCTACATAAATTTTTAAATTTCCTCTTTCACAATTTCCAATGGAAATTTTGCTTTAATTAAATTTAAATTTAAATTCTTTATTCATGTTACTACACTTCTAACAGGTTTAGGCACGTCAATATAAAATTTAAAGATATAAAATATGATCTAAATTAATTAAAAAGTTAAAAGTATAAAATTTTTGTGTAGCTGGAAACAAAAATACAATACAGATATAAAATAAAATAATATCGACAAGTATATACCATATAAAACAGTTTAAAACAATCCAAAAGACTCCTCTGTATCATACAAAGGGTCTTGCAACAACAAGTCCTGCAATTAAAGCATATAATTTAAAAGTAAAAACATTTCAAAAAAATTGTGTAGCTTGAAAACTAAATACAATACAAATAGTATGAAGCTAAAATACATTTAAAATCGATACGTAAATGACAAACAAAACAGTTTAAAATATTCTAAAAAACTCCTCTGTATCATACAGTGCGTTTTGCAACAGCAAGTTCTGTACTCTACGCTTGAACATAATTAAGGGAAGGTTTTTTAATTCATCTGGTAGGCGATTGTAAAATTTTACCGCCCAGTAATTAGGTCCACATCTACACCTCTCCAGCCTCCACAGCGGAACAGAGAGCTGTCTCGCAAAACGAGTGCCATGAGAATGTTGCTGATCATTTGTTAGATATCCTTGTAAATTTTTCTTAATGTAGATTAAATTCTCCAGTATGTACAGTCTGGGAAAAGTGAGAACTTGTAAGTCAATAAATGTTTGCTTACAATCTTCTCGATATCCCAGACCAGCAACGAGTCTCAGGGCCCTGCGCTGCAGGGAAAACACCCTGCGCCACCGCGGGGTATGGCCCCAGACCACCACAGGACATCAAAGAGTGGGACAGTGCGAAGTATGCAGTGCGCAGCACGCCACTCGCCACCGCCCCCGACAGATTGCGCAATACAAAAACGACACTATTTAGACGTTTTGGTTTGGCCAGAGACTATGTGAGCATCCCATCTCAGGCCATCATCCAGGTACACCCCAAGGCATTTTGTAGGAGCTCGAGAGTACGAACAATCCAGAGTACTCCTCAGAGAGAACAGGGCCTGATTAGTCTTATTGTTATTAAGCATCAAACCAGCTTTCTGCACTCGACTGTGCATCGCCCAAGCCAGTGATCAATGTTTGTAAGCTCGTCCCTCTCATTGTGATTGTGGTGTCATCAGCAAACAAAACATAGTGCTCCCCTGTGCCAACATTGGGCAAATTGTTAATATACAGCAAAAAGAGCAGGGGTCCCATTACTGACCCTTGTGGAACACCAATATCCATTGTTTTTGACGCTGATGCCACCCCATTCACGACCACCCTCTGTACTCTGCTTTTCAGATAGGATCGGAGAAAGACGATGCTCTTTGAATTAAAATTGTAGTAAGATAGCTTTTTAATGAGCAGTTCATGCGAAACACAGTCGAAACTTGAACAAGGGTTCAAGTCGCAAAAGACTGTACCGGTGTGCTCCCTACTTTCGAACCCCTCCATTATGTAGAATACCAAATCTAGGATCGCCAGAACAGTACTCTGTCCACTACGAAACCCAAACTGCCGTTTACTAAGCATTGAGTGCTCCTCAAGAAACACGGAAACTTGCAAAGACATACATTTTTCGATTATTTTTGAAAATATTGGGAATAGGGATATTTTTTAAAAATGGGAATGACAATGGTTTCCTTTAGACATGTAGGGAAAATAGATTCTTTAAAACATAAGTTTATTATTTTTTTCAAGGGTGCCACAACCAGTTCCCATATTGTTTTTATGACAGTTACATTGAAGCCACATACATCTCTGACATCCTTGTTCTTGAGGTTTTCTATAATATCTCTAACCTGATTTATACTAACGTCCCTGAAAGCAAAAGACTGTTGTGCTTCGCAAAGAGGATGAAATGGGAGTTCGTCATGAGAGTATTGCTGGTTTTCTACAGTCTTTTGCGACATTTTATCGTTCTCCTCTTGGGGATTTTAATGTATTTGTAGATATATTTGGTAAAATTCTAGATATAATGTTTCATCAGAAAAGAATAATCATTATCACTGATGATTTCAACCTTAAATTTAATTTAACCTTGGATTTTATTGACCTTATTAAATCTTACAATCTTCACACCACTATAAGCTCAGTTACCAGAGGTAATGCCTGTCTTGATAACATATTAACCAACCTTGCCGAAAATGATTATTCTTCTTTTACCTTTGACTGGGTATTGTCTGACCATTTTGGAGTGGCTATTGAATTTGATGCTGATATGATAGAGCAACGTATTATTCCAGTTGTACGCCAACCTATTACCCAGCATGGCTTAAACAAGCTTCACAAACTAATTGTAGACGTTGATTGGATGTTTTTGTCACAGCCAATTGTTGCTGAAAGAAAGGCTGAAGTCTTTGTAAGTGTTGTGAAACATTGTATTGCGGTTGCGTTCCCTAAGAAGGTGGTTCGCGGGCGTCGCCGTCGTAACGGTGATGTAAGCGTTAATTTCTTTAATAATGAGTTAAAGAGTATGAGAGATACCCTAACTCTGATGCAATCAGTCTATGTTCGCACACGTTCTAATCAACTTAAGGAAGACATTAAGAGCTATCGCCGACGGTATCGTGCAAGTGTCCGTGAGGCCAAGTTCATTGCGCATGATGATTTTATCAAAAACTCAGCCAATCCTGCTCAAGCGTCTTGGCAGGTTGTGAACAAGCTTAGATGTGAAAAAAAGAGGAAAGATAGTATTAGTTCTTTAACTCCAGATACTTTCAATTTGTTCTTTGCTAGTATTGATTCGACTTTAATAACCCAGCTTCCTTCTGCTATCAATTCTAGTGACTACTACTTGCACAAATTAAACATAATAGATTCACCTCATTTTGAATTATCTCATATTACCTATAATGAAGTACGTGATATTATTTTTGCCCTTAAAAACTCTCACAGTAAGGACTATTATGGTATCAACACCAAAATAGTTAAAAGTATTGGAAATATTATTGTAATTCCCCTGACAAAATTGTTTAACTGTTGTATTGAAGAGGGAATTTTTCCTTCTGTTTTCAAAATTTCTAGAGTTGTGCCAATTTATAAAAAAGGTAGCCATAATGAGGTAACAAATTATCGTCCAATTTCTATAGTACCATTTATGGGTAAAATTTTTGAGAAAGCTCTTAAATTTAGAATTTGCAATCACTTTGAACAAAGTAATTTGTTAAACAAAGAACAATTCGGTTTTAGAGGTGGAAGGTCTACAACGATGACCATTAATCAACTTATTTCTATTATATCTGACGCTTTCAACACTGGCAAGCATACAGCTACCTTATTTTGCGACCTGACTAAGGCCTTTGATTGTGTCTCGCCTGACCTACTCAGATCCAAACTGGAATATTATAACTTCTCTCGCCAGAGCGTCAATTTGATCTATTCATACCTTACACACCGTTTCCAGCTTGTGGATTATAATAACATATTGTCCGCACTCCAGCCCATCAAATACGGAGTACCCCAGGGGTCTGTGCTGGGACCACTGCTGTTTGGTATTTATATAAATGATCTGGTGGTTTCTGAGCCCAGTACTGACTTCACTTTGTTTGCGGATGACACTACTGCAACGAGAACTAGGAAGGATGCTGATGGATTGCGGGAGGATCTGGGCGATTCACGGTCGGCGGTCTCTGATTGGTTTACTGCCAATAAACTTACTCTTGATGCGACAAAAACCGAGACTATGCTTTTTACCCTCTACACTCTGGCTGACGTACGGCATGATCCTGAATCAGTCCGATTCTTGGGTGTTTGTTTGGATCATAGGTTGGGTTGGCACCCACATGTTGACAAGTTGTCAAATAAGCTTTCTTCCAACAACTATGTTCTGAGAAACTTGGTTGATATTGTTTCGGGAAATGTACTTGTTATGACGTTCCATGCTTTGATTCAGTCACATGTTTCATATGATTTGCTTTCTTGGGGACACGCGGCTGCAACTGATCGAATTTTTGCGTTACAACGCAGAGCCATTCGGGTTATTGCAAGGTTGCCCTATCGAGCTGATTGCAGGGATATATTTAGCCAACTGAATATTTTAACTGTGCCTTCCATGTATATTTTTGAATGTCTTGAGTTAAAAATAATATTGACCAGTATACAAAACTAAGTGATGTACATTCACACAGAACTAGAAACGGGGGAGATATATTAATTAATTATCACAGAATAAATAGATCTAGATTTGCACTAAACTATTATAGACCTAAAATGTTTAATAAAATTCCTCAAGTCATCCGAGACCTTCCTTCAACAAACTTTACTTCTGTGATAAAAAAATGCTCCTCTCAAGAGCATTTTATTCGATGGATGAATTTCATGGGTATAACTTTAACCAACATGAATTTCTTTAACACTTTAACACTTGATCTTTTAATGGTCTTATTATTTTTTATTGTGTTTTATTATATATTTATTGTTCATTTGTTTGTTCTCTTCTATGTTATATTTTTATTGTTAGCTTTAGCAATTATTGACGTGTGTAAACATTTTCTATGTACTAACATCAATAAATACTTTGACTTTGACTTAACAGATCTTTTGCTGCGTTTGCAAAAAAAAATGTTAAACTCATTAGAACTTATATTGGATGCGCCAGTGTCCCTCTGCGAAGTTGATCTATTGTTATTTATTATTTTCCATATAGTTTTAGATTTATTATTAGAATTTAAAATAAACCTATCATTGTATTTTTTGTCTCTTTAATTGCCTTTTTATAGTATTTTTTGTAACTTCTGTTTTGTTGTAAGAGTTCCGGAGAGGGATGTTGTTTATATAGTTCATGTTCATACAAAAGGTTTGTTTAACTGTTCTCGCATCTCCCTTAATTCATTGGTGAACGATTATCAATTGTTATAGGTATTTGGAATTGGATTTCTATAGATTTGTGATCAGACAGGTTATTGTCTGCACTTATATATCTAACTGAGACATGTCATCAAAATTTATAAAGATATTGTCCAAGCAATTGCGGTGGCGTGGTGCAACCCTCACCTGTGCGTAAAAACCATATGTTTCAAGTACGTCTGTTAAAGATATTGCCTCATTTTGGTCGTTTCCAAAATGCACAGTGATAATCCTTCTCTGATGTCCGATGCCATCAATGGCCCGAGTAAGCTGTCTCAGAAGGGCGTTAAAGTCTCCCGCTGGTGTTCTGTAGATAGATACAATAAATATGTTAAAAGTCGGTATAAATACACAACAAAGCTCGATACTTCTCTCAATAGAATATTCATTTATTTTAGTAATAGTACTATGTTCAATCGTAGAGTCCAGAAGAATCGCTATTCCTCCATCCCTTGTATAGTCACGGCAATACGCTGAACCCATGTTGTATCCTGTTACATAGAATTCTGTAGCTTCTTCTCGGTTCAGCCAGTGTTCGCAGATGCACAGTGTATGAAATGAATATATTTGGAATTCATCTTGTTTGTTTTTGATGGATTGAACATTTGGTAAAAGAGTTATTGATTCATGTGAGGTGCTGAGGCAGGTGCTTCTTGTTGAGGCTCGATAGTCATTGTTTTCCGGTCTAAAAAATTACGTCCCAGACCAAAATTGAATCTTTCATAGGCTACTCCCTTTGGCCAGAAATCTGACTTATATATGACTTCTTTTAAGTCTGGATTTACACCAATCATGAAGCACAGTTTTGTGGCTTTTTGTAATTTGGAGATGCATACTTTAACCTGGATTTGGTCAGCTACTGAGTTTGTATTTTTTGCCATGTAATGTTTAATGATTTCCTCTGTGACACCCTCTTAAGCTTTGGATCCATCGTTTTCGCATTCGCGAGCTCCAAATTGAGGCTTTGATTTTTTTTATTTTTCTACTTGGATTTTTTTCGGGTTCGATTGTCTGCGTGGCGACTTTTTGATTTTCTTTCTTCTTTTGGCGTTGACGTCTTGATGTCACGGTCTTAAAGTCGGGTTCGCATTTTTTTTTCTTCTTTTGCAGTGATGGCATTTGCTACATCGGCTGTCTTTTTGTTTCGTTACCAATATTTGTTTTCGTAGAAGTTGGTGCACTTGAACTACTGATTCCAGCGTTCCCAATTTCCCGAATGTTTGTGTGGTTTTTGACATTTGACAGCTGCTTTGTTCCCGCGCTTTTGGCGTCTTTTTTTTTGGAATGTTTTCGTTTTTCCTCTAAATACCTGATATTTCCTCGTAGGAGTGTTGTATTTTCTTCTATGAGCCTGTTTTTGTCCTGTAGCTCTGCTACTAGTACTTTTAAAATGTTAATTTCTTCCGTTGGTTTTTAGGATAGGTTTTTTTTTGCAGCATACCAACCCTGGTTGCATCAATTATTTTCAGCTTTCCAGCATAATCCCTTTCGGCACATGATTTATGAAATACCCTTCCACAGCCTATGCACACACAATAACTACTTTCTTTCTTTTTATGACACTCAAAAAAATTTTTTTCGGGGACAGCATCAATCGGATTCTCCGTATTAACCGCCATCTTGGAAGAGCTGTAAAAAGATTAGCAACTAACTTTGCGCTACAGCTAGGTCGTATCTTCTCTCTATATCGGGTGACTTCGTATAAACTAGCACCCCCCGTAACGTTTTTCTTTTTTATCATACGGGAAAATAAAAAAGAACTGACATACAGGGGAAATTTTTTCCTTACAAATTTTTATTGTAATTTCTGGTAAATTCGCATATATACGGAATATACATAGGGCGACAAAAAGTATATATTTATCGAATGGAACGCCCTGTATATTTCTAGCTAAAATAAAAGAACTTTTTTTCCTGATCTCAAATATACCATACTAGTTGACATTTGGTTCATCCGTTTTTACGTTATTTATTTTTATAGTTGCATTGAATTTACATTATCTTGATATACTGCATAGAAATCAACAACTTTTTGAACAGCGTATATCAAGATAATGTGAATTCAACGCACCGATAAAATTAAATAACGTAAAAACCGCTGAACCAAATGTCAACTTGTATGGTATATTTGAAATCAGAAAAAAAGATCTTTCATTTTAGTCAGAAATATGGAGGGCGTTCCATTTAAAAATACATATCTTTTGTCGCCCCCCGTATACATGCAAAATTGCCGGAAATTTGCATTCAGATTTAGAAAGGAAAAAATTTTCCCCATATGTCCGTTTTTTTTTTATTTTTTCAGTGTGATAAAAAATTAAAAAAGTTGCGGGGGTGCTAGTTTATACGTATTCACACGGTACATACCAAACTATTTAGTTTGGTTATTTATGCTTTTTTATTTATTCCATCATAGTTTAAATACAATTTAGTAAGAGATATTAAGAAATATTGCAAGTTCACTAAAGGAAAGAAATCAAATAAAATTGTATCTATTTTCGTGAGAAAATACCTACTTTTACCACTAAATTGGTTTGGAACTGGCGTTACTTCCACTAGCTGGAAACTGTTCTCACTTAGTGGGAAAAGTAAATTACTATTTCACTAGTTAGAAAATAATTTGAAGAAATCTCTAGTTTTATAAATTTTGGCTGATGAATTAGTACAATTCATTCAAGTTCCAGATGTCAATTACTTCGATTTTGAGACCCCGGTTCTTATGGTTAGTCGATCGTTACTTTCTGAAGCATTATGGGATTTTCCGCCACTAGAGACTGAATGGCCGTTTTCATCGAAGGTATCCTGCGACAGGAAAGATGATTTTTCATGTTTCGTACAAAAAATAATGAAATGCGGCATGTGTAGGTAATTTAAATGTCCAGGTAGGAATAATGTGTCAAGGCATCGTTTAAATATCCAGATGGTTGTAAAATAATGCACACCTAGTTTTTTGGAAAAGAGATCATACAACGTTACGAAAAATACCAGCCTTCAATACCTTCATTGTCAATAGCATCGCATCGTTAGTTAAAGGTTTCTCGTTAAAGTGTGCACCAAATGGGATTTTTTTAATTTTGAAAATTTCCTCCTCTAAGCCATAATTCATACATACCCTTTGGATGCTCATCTTAACTTTTGTTTTTATGTTAAAGGTGTGAGGGAAGATGACACATACTTTGGCAGACACGTTCCTAGACGGTACAATAAATTCACAAAATTACCGCTGATGGGCGAATGAAAATTCTCTATTTGTGCTTGAATGCAGGGATCAATATTCGTTTAAGACTAATGTTTGGTACGGGATAATCGGTAATGATATTTTTGGGACCTTTTTTCTGTCGCGTAAATGTAGGAAAAAACTGACATACAGGGGAAATTTTTTCCTTCCAAATTTGTATTGTAATTTCTGTTAAATTCACAAACGTATTTAGAGCTTCTTGCTTACCATTGTAAGTGATTTTATTGACAATCTTCCACTAAATATTCGTCAAGATTTTTATTTTCAACAAGATGGTGCATCAATCCACGGAATTCTTAAATGATTGAATCATCACTTCCTTAATGGGTGGATTGGGCGCTTTTCTGAAAACCCCTGGCCCTCGAAATGGTTTGATATCACATCGATGGACTTCTATTTTTCGGGTTACCTGAAAAATCATGTTTTTCGGTATCGCCCACCATTGAACGATGCGTTATAGAGAAACCAATCATGGCCACCTACGAAACGTAATAAAGGAGTTTAACATTAGAACCATTAAGTATATCGAAAACAGCGATGGTCAGGTTGAATGTTAGACTATTATGGTGCTCCTTAAGATTATTTTTTAATTTGTCCTTGGTTTGATCTCATTCTTAATCAATAATAAGACATTTTACAAATTGTATTGTATTGCCGGGTCAAAATAATTCGTTTAAATATTTTTACATTTAGTTTTACATTAAGTTATATTACTTTTTCATAAAAAAATACGGTAGGTACCAAAAAAAAGAGATTATTTTTGATATTATTTTATTAACGTCGGGTTATTAATTATCCGTTTAATTATCAAAGAGCTGTTAAAAATCTCAATTTACACACAGCATAGCTCATATAGATTATACGGGGGTGTGTTAAAAAAAGAAAGTAGAAACAGTTCGTTATCTTCAGAACCCAAATCTATTATTCAGAAATAACTTTTAAGATCAAACGCGGCAAAATAGGGGTAATTTATTCTTGAGTGAAATTAAAGTTCTTCACCCACCCTCGGATACCACGCCACTTTACTAGTATTGTTGTCCTTATTTTTATTTAAGGACATGCAGAACTTCTACACAGTAAAATCAATTTGATAATCTTCAAAATAAAAAAAAATCCATTTAGTGCACATTTTCTGTCGGTCTCTGTGTACAATGAGAGGCAAAGCAACTACAATCTCTCTTACTATCATGAGGATATTTTGCTAAATTGCTATTGTTACATTGTTGAAAAATCGTTTACGTTTCTAATCCATATGCCATTATTTTTGTCTGAAGCCCCAGTTTACAACGCGCTTGGATCGCAAAATCTCCTTAATATTCTCCAAAAGGAACAATTATGTTTAAAGACTATCGTCGGATGCTGTAAATCCACAACGCTGATAAAATATTATAGGGTAGACGTTGCCGGCATGGCGAGTTATGTTAAAAAGGAAATGACAAATATGGTCACGTCTGAAATTTAATTATTCTTTTTGGAGTTTAATTAAATGCACTTTTTCAGTTATGGCGCTATAATTTATCATTTCGTCTTTTATTCTAAAAATTTGGTACAACTGCTTATTATGTATATGTAGCTTGAGATAAAAATTTGAAATTTTCACCGACCATAGGGTTCAGTGACGTACACATTTCAAGCAAAAAAGCAATTGACAGTCACTTCCATATATTTTTGGATATTTTAATTCTACGAAAAATTCTAAACATTTTTTATGTAGGATGTACTATAGCTAAATTTAATAGATTTTGACTTATGAGACTTTAAAGTTTACCCTATTTTGACATTTATTTGCATTTTATAAGAAAACAACATGTGCTACGACCAAAACAAATGATGCAATTTATACCTCAATCAAGGCGCTCTAGGATGGCAGAATAAAAAACTTGAAATTAAGAGTTTTAAAAAAATTGATATTTTTGATATGTTGATTTTCAATTTTTCATCGATTTTTGTATGAAAACGGTTTATCCTCCAGCCATGAGACTTTTACTACCCAATCTTACTTTTTTTGTCTTCTTTCCATTCATATCCTTAGTTTTAATTTTTAAACAACGGATATTATTTTTTATTTATTATGTTTATTGGATGCTTATAAATGGTATTTAGTGGTTGGCTTTTATTAAAATAAAAATAATCATTTTTAGCCATGACACAGGTTGCTATGGTTTTTAAAAACAAGTGAGTGACAGGTAACTCTTATCTTGCCATTTTAAACAGATTGCAAAGAACTTTTAATCTAAGCCGAAAAAAGTTACGAAACAAAGCACGATAATTTACACAAATTGCAACAAAAATTGTGAAATCTGCCGAAGACACAAGGGTAATAAGTTACCTGTCAAAATTCAATTGTTTTTAAAAACGATAGAAACCTGTGTCATGGCTAAACATGATTATTTTTATTTTAATAAAAGCCAACCATTAAATACCATTTATAAGCATCCAATAAGCATAATAAAAAATAATATCCGTTGTTTAAAAATTAAAACTAAGAATATAAATGGAAATAAGACAAAAAAGTAAGATTGGGTAGTAAAAATCTCATGGCTGTAGGTTAAACCGTTTTCATACAAAAATCGATGAAAAACTGAAAATCAACATATCAAAAATATCAATTTTTGAAAACTCCTAATTTCAGGTTTTTTATTCTGCCGTCCTAGAGCGCCTTGGTTGACGTATAAATTGCGCCATTTGTTTTGGTCGTAGCACATGTTGTTTTCTTATAAAATGCAAATAAATGTCAAAATAGATTAAACTTTAGTCTCATAAGTCAAAATCTATTAAATTTAGCTATAGTACATCCTATATAAAAAGTGTTTAGAATTTTTTGTAGAATTAAAATATGCAAAAATATACGGGGGTTGCCATTTAAAAAAGTTCAACTTATATCGTTTCCGGTGAAACCGGAAGTGATTGTCAATTGTTTTTTTGCTTGAAATGTGCACGTCACTAAACCCTATGGTCGGTAAAAATTTCAAAT
>JAEQML010076711.1:0-13225 GCA_016904865.1 Pissodes strobi
AAAAAAAAACGTTGCAAAGAACGCTTTTAAACCTCTATCAAAAATGTACCAAGAGTACATAAAAGTATGAAATTACAAGTTTGAAACCCCATAATCAGTTACAAAACGACAATCTCATAGTTTTAAAAAAATTCATCACTTTTAATAATATTTAGCCTTTGTTCTCTACAATTTCCGTTTGTAAAGTTTTATTGGGGGTAATCCGGGTTTTGTATTGTTCCGGTACCGCATGTTCGACATAATCATCGCCTTTAGGCAACAGAACGTTCATTTCTGAGGATTTTGACGATATTATCTCTACGCCCAGCGAATCATTGTTAAGGTAAATTTGGCAGCCATCCGTTTTATCAATGGAAATCGTGGGGACCTTACCCAGAACCTGCATCTGGACAGATTGGCAGTTAATGAATTCTATACATGACACCAAATTATCAAAAACAATAGAAGTTTTCTTGCATGAATCCATTGTTATAGAGTTCAATTTGCCTTTAACTTGTACAGTAGAATTTTCGCATTTGAACAAATAAACAACATTGTTCATTTCAGCGTTTTCCACAACCAAATCTGTCCTGTTCTTCTGATACTCGATCAACCATTTTTTGCCGTCCCTCGTGAATACAGGTGGCTTGTCAACGGTAACAGGTTTAACAGCAGAAATAGGTTTTTTGGCAACTGGGGGCTTAAAGGGGGCAGGGCCTTCTCTTAAGCCAGGGTTCTTATGAGTTTGCATATCTGCTGTTACCTTTTTAAGGTTTTTTGTAACATTCTCGCCCTTGTTGATTTCTGCAAATAAGGCCGATCGATCTAAACCTGAAAATATTGTAAAAAGTATCAACTGTAGTTTAAAAAGGAATATGCATGCGTATGTTATGAAATGATATTTGTTTGTGACCTCAAAATAAAAAAGGGATGATAAAGGCAAAAAATCTCTAGTGTTGTTTTTGAATATTTTGACACCAATTCAATGAAAATTATATGGGTCTAGAAGAGAGAAACTGATATTCATACAAAATGTTAAGATCTTAAATCAGGTATTAAATTAAATACATGTTTGGTATTTCATTTACTTTGACTAATAGATTAGCACCGATCCTTCCATACAAGTCGAATTGTAGGACTAAGCTATTCCTTAAAACAGCGACGACTCAGCAATAACGCGTAGAAACGTGCATGCCGAATTCAATCGAATCACACTACACTAAGAAAATGGTTAAAAAGTTCAACAGAAATTCAAATTATGAATAAAAATTAGTCAAGTCGATAACAATCGTGCAATAAAAATATGTACATTATATTTTATATAGTCAAATAAAAACCTATTCTCAAAATTTTTATATTAACAATCATTCAATTGATAAACAAAACAATTAACAGCTATTAGAGCATGCAGGGTAAATTAGGAAAACCCCACAAACATGATAATATGATACAACAGTTAAAATTAAAACCAAATTAAATCTTTTCAAGAAATAAATGTATTAAAAAAATAGAAAATAGTGAGGATATTACACATTAATATATATTTGTTGGCATATATTCTGAATTGTTTTTCAAGGGAGTCTAGTTCGCACTAATCTACTTTTTCAGATTTTAAATAAGATACACCAAATTTAGATGTTTTCAAACATTTTCGCTAATAATTAACCTTAATCAATGATATTACTGAAGCAATGTTTAAATCAATAGTAAAGAATACTGTCAATATAACCTGTACATATAGTTTTTGAGATCAACATAATTCTCCTCAACTCACCCTATAAAAGTTATATCTAGCATATCATGTTAAAATTATACACAGACCATTGCAACACATTAAAACATTTTCAAATTTACGGGTCCAAAATTAAAACCCAATATATACAAGTAATATATAAGCAGGGTTCTATACAGATTAATACAAAATTACTAGCAAAACTCTGTATTCCTGACTATTCCTAGCAAACTTAAAATATTTAGAATAACATTTTCCCTAAAGTATTGCATATATTTAATGAGAGTATAGACATAATAAGTACAATTTCATTTTGGACTACTCGATTACCGATAAAATTAAAACGATGACATGTGAGTCGCGTGACGCGTAGTTTTTATTGAAGATATACTTCGTTTTAGTATGAAAACAAGAAGTGGTAACGTGTACCGAAAAATTAAATCTCTATCTAATTTGGCGTTATTTTAATATGTTTTTTTACTTCTAACATGATAAATCACCATTATTTACTCCATTCCTCAAATGAGAAATAACATTTCTCACCCTAGGTAAATAATAATATTAAAAAAAACCTAGGTCAATAATGAAACGGAAACGGCAAATGTCAAAATGTCAAACTTGTTAGTTTGACAACTAGTTGGCATTTCGGATTATTTCAAAAATAAGTAGGAAATGATTAATTTCAAAATCTAATCAATTCAAATAATGATAAGGATTGTATCAGTGCTATTAGTAAAAAAAATATATACAGTATCACTCACTTTTCATAACTCCCCATAATATTCTTATTAATAATGCGATTTTGTCAAAATTTAGATGGAAAGAAGGTACTTTGTATGTATGGAGCTGTCAGGAGATTATTAGCGTTTTTTTGCAGAGTAACCACGGTTAACTACAAGTAATACTGAAGTAAGTGCCAAGCGGGCACCCCACCACAAATTGTACTGTCTGCTTCTATCTTCGCCAAAATACCGTAGTTAGATCTTGCATTGCTAGAAAAGAATATAGATATTTTGCATATTTATTTGAAAATAATCAGTTTGATCAGTGCAGAACGTTTACTCATATTTTTAATGACAGAATGGTGGCCTCTGGAGATAAGCAAACTAATGGTATTTTTTCGATGAATATGTTCAGGATACTTTATGCTGCCCAAATCCCATTTGGGGCACATTTGTGTAGGAATTCCGATGCGTATGAGGCTTCTATAGAAGAATTTCATGAACGTATAATTTACAAACTTGTTCAGAATGGAAAAACAAACATTTCACATGTTTAACGTTTCAAAATTAATTCGCCATGACTCCATCAAACCTCGAGTACCACACCTCGTCACGTATGTAAGTTGTAGTAAGCCGTAGTTGAAAAATGATGATGTAATAGTGACGTCACGAAACTTCCCCTCACTTACCACGATTAAATTAATCCTCGTGAAAACAAAGTAGTATCCTGTAGTATGCCGTGGTTAATTGTAGTTAGCTCGCGAAAAAACGCTTCTTGTTACGATATCTGTCAGTTAGACAACTGAACTTCCAGGCTACTTGATATTTCGAACTATTTGAAAAATAAGTAGAAAATTACTAATATAAAAATCAAATCGAATCAAATATGGTAATATATCAGTGTTAGTAGTAAAAAGAATTCTATATATACCTCGGTTGAGAAGGCCATTATTAACCTCGCACATTATATCCTTCGGCGCTACGCGCCTCAGGATATAAAAGCGCTCGGTAAATAATGGCTTACTTTTCAACCTAGGTATATAATATACTATTATCGTTTTAATTCTTTTTTAACGAACATATAATATTACATACTTGAAATACTTCTGTTTTATACAAAGCCAGTTCTCTTAAATCTTGCTTGAGCAAATAAAGAACGGTCAACACACACATTTTGTAATGATAGTTGGCTTTATAGACGATTAATTAAGGTCAACTTGCTTGAAACCCGAAAATCATGGGGCCTCAGAAAAATATCTTCTAAAATCAATTTCTGAGCTAACTAAACTTGCTCGCTCTATCATTTATAGAGTAATTATTAGATCTGGAAATATTATTGACCATTCCATAATGTAGAAAAAATCTAATCAAAAGCTGAAAATCATAATACTTCCAATGATTATATACGCCGAATAATATATACATCTTACAAAGAGAGCAAATGCCCGACATATATGATTTGAGATAAATTACGGGAGTATCCTGATTTTGAATAGAAATGTCTACACTTTACGCGATACCTTACTAGTTTGTGGCTTAAAATACAAGAAATTGGACCAAAGGATAGTTATGACAGAATCATCATTCATATAAAATAAAAGGGGGACTATCGCTCCAGTGGCGGCTCCTGTCGGGGGCACAGAAGCACGTGCCCCCCCCCCCCCCTTAAAAAAATTTCATAAAAAATCATAAAATAATATACTTATTAGACACCTATTCCATTCATATTATGCCAATAGTAATATTAATACTTATTTGTACATTTTTCAGCATATTATATTGGCAAGGCTAGCAACCAGCCGAATGTTTTTGAACATCGCCGGCCGCGAAGATTCAGGAACTGTGGTGGAATTGTCCCGATGCATGCAGCCCTGGTCGAGAATAGAATAGAGAGGCCTCGCTTGGTACGGACTATTCGCGATAGATTTTAGATTGTATATAAATGGCAGGCAGAACGCGTGCTGAGTTAGTTTAACATTGCCTTCTGAATTGTAAAGACCTAATAGTTGTAAAGTTATAAGAGTAGTCTAGTGTGTTTAATGATATAGAGTGATAAAGAATAAAGAGAGAATTACTTTAAAGAGTTAAAGGTGTTATTTCGTCAGAACCCACGGGAAAAACATAACATTTGGTGTCAGAAGTTGCATTGTGTGAAGAGACCGGACTTATGAAGTATTCTTCGAGGAGAAAAGAGGATACAAGTACGTCAACGAGAACGTTTTGATTGGTGGATTCTGTGAACATTTTATAACATTCTATGGTCATTACAAGGCAACACATGCCAGAAATGGAGCAAATCTAAATGCTGAGAGGCGAGCGGATCGAGAACAGGATGAACGTAAAAGGCAGGCAGAACAGGACCGGCGTCAGAAAACTTCACAAGATCGAGAAGATAAAAGGCAAACGGAACAGGACGACCGGTTTCAGAAAATTTTGCAAGACCAAGAAGACAAAAGGCAGTCAGAACAGGATCGGCATCAGAAAATTTTACAAGATCAAGAAGATGAAAGGCAAGCGAAACGGAAGGAGGATGAACGTAGAAGGCAAGCAGAACAGGACCGGCTTCAGAAGATTTTACGAGGCCAAGAAGATAAAAGACAAGCAGAACAGGACCGGCTTCAGAAAACTTTATAAGACCGAGAAGGTAAAAGGCAAGCAAGGAAAATTACAGAAAATATTGGACGGGCAAAATGCGAAATTTGAAAAAGAAGTAAACAATATACAAAAAGAAGTTGGAACTGTACAAAAAGAAGTAGGAGACGTACAGAAAGAAATGAAGAGTCTACAAGCAGAAGTTACCAGACTAAAAAATCAAGGATCCACCGAGAGGGATTTCGCCACAGGACAGAATATCAAACCTCCAACGTATCACGGTCAAACATCCTGGAGAATGTACTGAAGACAATTTGAAGCCGCTGCTTTTGCCAACAGTTGGAATAACGAAGAAATGGCTACATCACTAGTGGTAGCGCTTCGTGAATCTGCCCTGGAACTACTACAGACCATTCCCACCAGCAAACAGGAGAAATATGACATACTTGTAGCTGCCCTGGAGAGACGATTTGGAGACCAACACAGAAGACAACTGTATCAACCACAAGTAAAGCGACATCAGAAGGCTGGTGAAAACCTATAAGAGTTTGAAGCATAGGTTGGACGTCTCGTTCAATTGGTCTCCCCGGGAGCAAAGGAATAATTTCAAGAGGAACTTGCTGCTAAATATTTCGTGGACGGTATCAGGGATCCAGAAACTCAGAATATGCTATGCCTAGCCAAATTTGATAGTAGTCGTGAAACTACGTTGGGGTTTGGAACCTTCGGCAACATGCACTAAAACAGAGTTTTATCCACAATACCGAAACAGAATATTTGCACTCGACGCGCGTTTTCGCTAACCATGTTAGTATGGTGGATGATTAATCATCTCCTGATGATGCTAACATGGTTAGCGAAACGCACGTCGAGTGCAAATATTCTGTTTCGGTATTGTGGATAAAACTCTGTTTTAGAGCAGTCGTGAAGTTATGGGTAGGGCCCTAGAAATCGAGGCGGCCTGTAACATCTCTAAGCCAACAATCAGGGAGGTATCCATCCAGAAAGAACAGCTGGCGAACAGTTGTGAACTAACTGAGATGGGCGGTATTTTGAAGGAATTAACCGAAGTTCTTCAGGCCACGGTGAGATTCCGTGAGCCACTAGAAGTTAGGCCATGTAACCGAAATGCTATAAATCAGTGCTATAGATGTGGCAGGACTGGACATTTGAAAAGGGACTGTCGAGTACAAAGATTCCGGGAGCCACTAGAAGATAGGACACGTAACCGAAATATTCCAAATAAGTGCTATAGATGTGGCAGGACTGGGCATTTCAAAAGAAGCTGTCAAGTACAAAGATTCCGGAAGCCACTAGAAGATAGGCGACGTAACCGAAATGGTTCATATGTGCTATATATGTGGCAGAACTGAGCATTTCAAGGGAGACTGTCGAGTACATCTTCAACCAGAGACGCTAGCAGTTCAAAGTCAAGTCAGGAAGAGTTAAAGCAATATAAATTTAAGGCTAAGCACAGAGAAGGAAGATGGTATAAAAATACAGATGCTTTATCCAGAGGATAATTATAAGCATTGCCAAATAATAGATCAACGAGAAAGAATCACCCCCATTAGGCAAATCAAGTTTAAAGTTGATCAGCAGTGGACCACAGAGCAACTAAAGAAAGATAAGCTTGGGGATAGTGAAATAGCACCACTGCTAAAAGCTAAAGAAGAACGTCAACCAAGAGCAAGCTGGAGAGATATTTCAACTAAGAGACTTACTTTTAAATCTCTGTAGGCTCAGTGGGAATCCCTGGTAGTTGAAAATGGACTTCTTAAACGAACCTGGGAAAGCGCCAATGGAAAAGTAGTGAAGACGCAGTTAGTGGTACCATGGAAGAGGGTATCGGAAATCCTGGAAGAAGTGCATATGCCAAACCACCTGAAACGTGCTCCCACCTTCTCTCTTTAAGAGAAAGGTCCGCAGAATGCTGCTGAGTAGGGCCTATTATGGCTTGAACGAGTTTTATAGTGATAGATTGTGATTGTTCATCTGATTGATTTATCTTGTATTTTCTCTTGTATGGTCTTATTTTCTTCAGTCTTTCGTTGTTTATATTTTGATATCAACTCTGATTTCAATATTTAAAATGTGTTACTTTTATTTTAATTTTTAATTTTACCTTGATTAAATAGATTAGACATCATTTAGTTTAGGACCTTGCTTTGTCAATGAGATATATTATATTTGGACAATAAAGCTTATTTGACTTTGACATAATGGAAAGTTTGGTACCCATCTCAGAGTTAACAGAACGATTGACAAGATCCGCGACAGATTTTAGTGGGTCGACTGCTGCCAGGATGTGAAATCATGGTGCCGGCAGTGTTCAATCTGTGCCCCAAGTCAAGGGCCCCAGACAAGACCTAGTGGGAAGATGAAGCAGAATGATGCGGGGCTACCGTTTGAACGTCTCTCCAGTCACCGAATGAAGGCCCGTTATGATCTCCAAGCTAACTCTATGAGATTTCAGATGAACGATAAAGGCAAAGAAAGAAAGGAAGATCTTCCAAGCTAACGCCAGTATGGGAAGGGCCCTATACAATCATCAAAAGAATTAATGACGTAGTGTATAGAATTCAACGTAGCCCCAGAAGCAAATTGTTCACCCCGACAGGCTCAAAGTGTATCACGGACATTAAGTAGCTGATCGGAACGATCAGGTTTAAGAGGGAGGCAATGTCACGGCTAGCAACCAGCCGAATGTTTTTGTGATACCCTATAGAACTAGCCTTGTCGCGTCTACGTATGAGTCATCGCCGACCGCAAAGATTCAGGAATGTGGTGGAATTCTCCCGATGCCTGCAGCCCTGGTCGAGAATAATATAGAGAGGCCTAGATAGATTTTATATTGTATAAGAATGGCAGGCAGAACACGTGTTGAGTTAGTTTAACATTGAGTTCTGAATTGTAAAGATCTAATAGTTGTAAAGTTATAAGAGTAGTCTAGGTGTGTTTAATTGTATAGAGTGATACAGAATAAAGAGAGTATTATCACAGATCTATATAGCTACGCAACAAATACCTCTTCCAATGCTTTTTGCGCGGGGCCAAAAATGTTCACCGGCTTTCGCGAGCGGGTGAACCAGTCGTCTAGGAACGGGTCGGTGTGGCCAAGTTAGCACGTCGAACAATATTTCTGCTGACTTTTTGACCCGCTCAAATCATTGAGTTTTATTATTAATATTTATGTATAAAATTAACACAAACATATTTTTTTAGAAAAATACGATTTTTACATTTTTTATTAAGTATGATAGTTTATTAATGAGACGGCAATTTAAATGAACAAATTTCTACTTGATAGTAGAGTTTAAAACAAAATTAAATGGTACTTTGACATGTCGATAAACATTTCAAAAATTCCTTTGATCTTCGAAACAAAAACCAGCGTGATAATATTATTACTTAATACAAATAAGAGATATTACAGTATAAGTTAACAAAATTTGTAATGATCTTTTACACCAATATTTAAGATAAGTTTTAGCCGATGTTCAAGCGCACAATTCACTGGATCTGATAATGAACTTTGCCAAGAAAATGAGTAATACCATAATATGATATGAAAGGTAAACTACAGTTCGCGACTTGGCAACACGTAGGGGCAAAACACGTCTAAATAGGAAAATATTTAAGTTTATTGCATTATTGGCGAGCGACACTTTTAATACCGGAGTAGGCATCTGTTGCGTAGCTAGATAGAT
The DNA here is from genome assembly GCA_016904865.1 of Pissodes strobi. Lineage (NCBI taxonomy): Eukaryota > Metazoa > Arthropoda > Insecta > Coleoptera > Curculionidae > Pissodes > Pissodes strobi. Next base: position 8,736 of record JAEQML010076711.1, read on the forward strand.
CTGTGGTATTATTTTAAAAGAGTAGAAGTTGTTATTTCGTCAGAACTCGCTGGAAAGCGTAACAGTATTTAGCATTACCATTATCCAATTATCTACTAAATTACTACGTCCCTATTTTACGTCACAGATCGCCATAAAACACGTCGTATTCTATTTTGTTTACGCGGTTCCTAAAGGAGGTTTCCCAGCGACGCCGACGCCTTTAGCTATTTTATCGCATTAGATCGTAGGTTTATGAATTGTTTGCTCTAAAAATCATGATCCTTCTAATAGTTTTGCCCGAGATATCACAATAAGAATGTATCTAAGAAGAATATGTGTTTCAAAGTGCATTGACAAATTATTAGCTTAAGACATATTGAATAGGTCACTGCTTGTCATAAGGAGTGCCAAGGCGAATAATAATATTTATATTCCAACATTGTGCCTTTTCTAGTTGGTTCAAGTTTAACAATTTAAAACCTATCAGACAAACTTCACATTCATGTTTAGACTGACGTCTGCAGAATCCTTTTGGAACTGACTTTTGAATTGACCTGACAAGTTCATTTTTGCTTCATTTTCGTTTATTGTTTATTTTAAAATAGAGACTGAAGGCGCTAAAATAATGGTAAAAAATTTACGCCGCATATTCAAGTAACTGTGATTTTCCTGGAGAACCAAGAGTAGAGAGCTGTATCTCTGGCCTGTACCTTAACAAAAGCCTTCATTACTGAATCACTCAATGACAAATGATATAGTGGATAACAGAAAATAAACAATGTAAATAATATCCAAACTAAATTGTTTAATTGCATCAAAAGCGCGGAGCAGTGGTGCAGTAAAATGTACTTATCACAGACAAAGTCAAGCAATGAGAAAAGAGTGCAAAATAAAAAAAAATAGTACCAGAAAGGACATGTTAATAACAGTGCATATTATATTGAGACAGAAGATGGGCGACTCTAAGAAAAAGGTTGTGTGGAGCTAATGAGGTACATCTTCTACACATTCGCGTCTACCTACACCAATAATTTTGAGCCTACACGCATGTGTAAGGGCTAATTCATATATTTTTTAAAGTTGTCTTATTGATTTTGGCAATGGCGCACCCAGAAAATATGTTTGAGGCGGCCCACCATAGGTTGTGGCTAAAAAAAATGTTGGGGTGCCACGCCCTGATGTCTCATTTTTTATATGTAAATTTTATATTGAAAATACAGTTAAAAAAAAACTTTTTTATGTAAATTATTTCTTTTTGTCGTAATGGTGCCTAACTGATAATAAAATATGTAATATGAAAGAAATTGAAAAAGAAAATAAAAAAAACTTAAATAATTTTGGTATATACAGGGTGTTTCATAATTGAATGCTAATCCTTAGGGGTGATAATCTTTGAGTGATTCTAAGTAAAAAATGTCATATGAACATAGGTAAGTAAAAAATGTCATATGAACATAGGTGCGCAACCGCCGCGCCGTATTTTTGAGAGTGTTGAAAATTAAAAAAAAAATCGGAAGCAAAAGATTTTTTTCAACTCCCCTCTAACATGCCCTCTAATATTTTTAAGCGAAAAAATTAAACGACACTATATCATTTCTTACTAAGAATGTCTTCTTGACTTTTTCTGTTCGTCAAACGGTTTTCGATTTAAAAAATAAAATGCATTTATCTGCACGGTCCTAATTCCTAATTAATTGCTAATTCGTCATTGGTAAAATTTCGCATAGAAACATAAAATCTTCTTCCCTACATACAATAAACTAACTATAATTTGTGAATTTACCTATTTTTGAATCTCCACTGGCCGCAGAATACATTATTTATAAAAGCGAAATCGAAGCTACGACAGCCTCCACCCGTAATCACATCTAGTCTAAATCTGCCGTGCGCTAGTATTCAGCGCTCTAGTTAAATGTATTTTCGTCATGCAAATAGGTCGGAAATGTTCGTAAAATCACGAGAAGTCAATGCCCATCCGTGCGCTATTCAGATCCACACTTGCTACCTTAATTTAATAATAATTTGCAATACTTGCGTTTCCTACGGTTTAGTCGAGTCCAGTGTTTTATAGGGAGCCGAGGTTTTTTCGATTATTTGTTTTTACTCCAGTTATGATTGAAATTTTGCCATTAGAGAAATAATTTAAAATTCTCGATAAAACGAATGCTTAACTAAGTTTAATTAAAAGAAATGCGCCAGCACCGTCACTAAGATGCTGGCGCGTTTATTTTAATTAACCTTAGTTAAGCATTAGTTTTATCCAAAACTTTGTGGATAAGTGAATGTGTTCTATGATAAACTAAGTAGAAAATTCCGAATAATTTGAACCATTTTATTTTTGTTTAGTGTTTAATAGATATTTACGGCAAATTATTTTGTAAAATGTATTCAGTGGCATATATTTAAAAAAAAAAGACCTCTAAATACAAAAAAAAACACAATCATTCTCCAAAGCATAAACACAATCTGGTGAGTTTTTAGTTATTAGGAAATGTAAATATTGCGCCTTATTTAAGTAAGGCTTAAGCAGAACAAAGAAAAATTTATAAGGAAACGGTTAAGCAAAATCTGTTGGTTGTTTCAAAATTTATACACATTAAAATTATGTGGAGCACGTATCCTTCCTGTTCATGGACATAATGAAAAGAGTGTTTCGGTTAACAAAGAGGTGTTTTTAGAACTAGTAGATTATAATAGAAATATTGATTCGGTTTTAGATAAACATCTAAGTGATTCGCGCGTTTGTTGCAATGTATGTTTGGAATATGCAGAGCACAATTTGCAAGAAATTGAAAAAGTTATTTTCTTGCACCGCCAATATTTTAACAGTGTCAAATGATGTTTTTTTTTCTTGGCGGTTTTATAAACATAAAAAGTGTGTGCGTGATGAAAAAGTTATTGAAAAATTTATTTTGGCCAAAAACAGACCAATGGAATTTCACTTTAAAAACTTGAAAACGGCAAGGTCGAGGTTCTAACCACCGACAAAAATTTGTACAATAATCCGTTTTGCCATCAAACTGATATGTTTTTTAACATTTTCGAACTTCTCATGATTTTTTTCAAACTTTATTGATTTCTAGTTATAATAAACTGTTTTAATGGTTTACTCCTCTGGAATCAGTAAGTACCTACTTATTTTCTTTAAGTGCGCAACAATTGCCATTCAAGAGGGCGCCGAATCCTTGTTTATATATCGATTTTACTGACTTTTGGGTAAAAATTGGGCGTGGCATTCATAAAATTTTCGGATAAGCTTCAGGGTCGGCGGCGCCTGTAGCGGGCTCTTTGATGAGAGCGCTAAAATTCCTTCCCACCTGCGCCCTCCCATTTTATAAACTCCTAGACTCACGAGCCGTCATTGAATGGTAATGAATATTCATAAACATTTATAACTTAAACCAGCGAATATTAACTACGACAAGAAGGTCCACTCAATGGGAAGTGCGCGCTACAAAGGAATCGTCGTTTATTTTCTTCGTTGCCTGGTAACGATCGGCGAACTTCGCCGCACACAGGTTGAATTTAAATAAAAGCTGGCCATAAACGATATTTTCGTTTGCGGTATATTTAATCAAATTTATGACGAAATTATTTATAGCACTCTAATACTCTATTTGGCTTTGGAAAAACACAATTGATATTTTCTGAATTGTTTGCAGAGCCCTTTGCCCTGTCAAACTTACTTTATGGTTTTTTTATTATTATCAACAAATAAATATTTTGATAAAGTTTGTATTCAACTGGCTGTTTCAAAAATCTGTTAACGTTTTTAATTAGTTATTATTGATAGCAATACTCAAGGTACAATGTAATAACTACTATTTAAAAGATTTTGATTTTGTGTTAATGATTTCACCATATTTCCGAATATTAATATTCTGACAAAAGACATCAAGAAGAAAATGTTGCTCGAATTTGCCCTATCTTTTAATATTTAATTAAATTTTGCCGTTTTGGGTGATTTTAAAATTGGTTAAAGGTTTCGCACAATATTTTTACTGTATATTTCATTCCTATTTTGTAATACAACACAACTAAAAAATAGCGATATTATCTTATATCGAATATTGACTCGACTATAGAATTTAGGCGTGAAAATTAATGTGACAAAAGGATAAGCTGGTCCATGGCCGCCGCGTCAAAGGTCGCCTTACAACATGATTGTTTTATTTGTATCATGGCCTGCCGATATTCCGCTAGTGTTCTCGCGGTGAAGGGAAGGAGACACACCGTTGACATGCCGCCGCGGAGAGTGATCTTTCTTATCATGTAATTTTTCCCAAATACATAATAAAAAGATAAATACTGATGTACTATACTGCTAATGTGCTAAAACTCCGTTGAGGTTATGTGTTGGTGTTATACCTAATTGTGCAACAATTGAAGCCAGATTATCAGAAAAAGGCGAGTCGAAATGAGGATCCCTTATTGGCTAAATTTGTAACGTGCGCAGTTTTCCCTGCTGCTGTCTTGTTTGAGCATTTACGTTTCTCTGTTTTTTTTTT
>JAEQML010076715.1:0-13222 GCA_016904865.1 Pissodes strobi
AAAGAATCTATTAGTCCAAAACAACTTTATTAATATTTAATAATTTAATATCTGTAATAGCAAAAAAATATCTATAATATATCTACAAAAAGGAAAGAAATTTCTTGGGATGTCCGCTTAACCGGAATAGGAATAGGTATGTAATAAAAAAAGTTACATTGAATACATTTTTTAATTTTAAAAAATATTATCAACATATTTCACATAGATAAACGGAAAATAAATTCTCAAAAAACATCATTTTTACATTACGTCAATGATTTTTTACTTTAAATTTGCCCATGTTACAAACTTCTAGGGTAAGTAGATAGTACCCATGAAATAAGAAAAAAACACATGAACAGCTCAATCAGGTCACTCATTGTGTTCTTAAGCACGTATAACCACAAATTTGTCAAATCTCAAGTTAATCGGCAATTACCTCTCCGCTAATATAATAAGCCGCAGAAATACAGTAACACCAATGCACTGCACTATCGCTATATAATTAGTGCCTCCAATGAATTTCCTTCATAAATTAAATGCCGGGATGGAAAAACTTGCACTAATTAACAGCACGCGGAGTTCGCGGAGACACTCATAGATAGTATACACATACCACTGTGGTATGTGATAATATATACAAAAAAAAGAGACACTACTGACATAGCTGAGCAGGAACAGAGCTCAAGATACAAGGACAAGATGGCGATGGCGATAGCCCGATGGTCTGCTACTACTACCCTCGTTTCTACTACTACGCTAAATGAAAATGATCACGCCGATTCGCGCCAATATACGCACATCCAGATGCTACCATTCCTAATGTTTTTCCTTTGTTAACTGTTACTGTAGTTATTTTTATTATTATTCAATGTTACTAATACTAACCAAATTCATATGGAGGTTAATATCAAAAATGCTTATTATAACTATGTATGTGTATTATTTAATGGAAAACCGTAAGTTAACTATAAACCAATTATATTATATATAAACAGAAAATTATGTACTATTACAAAATTAATGTTTTTAATAATACATATGTTTTGCATTACTGTATATTGTTAAATGCAACCAAATAGTGTCCAAATAAAAGAAATGTTAACGTGTAACATTTAAAATGGAATCATATTTTTATAAAAAACAAGGTCTAGTTGCTATTAATTTGGCAGCATATTCATTAACAAATACTACCCAGACAAATATTTATTTATTATTATCGAAATTTTTCTTTCAGTGTGGTCAACAATTTACGATTAATTAAATCGGATTAAAATAAGATAAGATCTGATTAGCTTGAAAATGTAATAATTGAAAATTGATTTTTAATTAATAACTTTTTAACGTTTTTTACGATCTTAAAAAATTTTTGGCAGCTAATGTAGCTAAGATTTGTCTGGCATTAGGTGCTTGACTGATACCTTATTATTTTACAGTGTTATCATATTAGACATGTTCACCTTACTGGTAGATTATCTCTAATTTTTTCATTAAATAAAATACATAAAAGCTCAGAGGAATCTAGTACGGTCAAAATATCAAATATAGCACTACTGTACACAACGCTTGAAGATTTTTCCACCTTGCTACAACCTATGACTTCTCTGATAGTTTAGCAGCATAACTAGAGCATTTAATATAAGACAAATTATTACTTACATTAGTTACTAAAATGTTTTAATTTAAAATCAATTTTGAATTTTTACATTTAAGAGCAACCCAAAATTATTGACCAAACCTTTCGGACAACCCTATATTTCATAAAAGAATATAATAAAACTTTCTCTGTGCGGTCCTTCTATAGGATAGCTAATGCATATCGCTCGAAATTATACACTGTTAACTTTGCATCACACTAAAAATTGTTAAATGTGTAACATATTCCATCGGCATTTCAAAATTTCAAGTTTAAATAACAGTATTCGTAATAAAATAAACAGAAATATCAGGAAAGATAAGCACCTGGGTAGGAGGGTAAATATTGTGATAGGAACGCTTTTAAAACAGGGAGTTCCCATAAATTTCCTTCATATTATGCTCTTATTAACAGACATGGGGCGGGCACCTCGGACGTGATAATTATCAAAAGAGATCCCTCACATTTGGTAGATTTTGACGGAAATATCGTAGCTAAATGACCAAATGTGTGCATGACACGAGCCTATGATATATTAAGAGAATATACAGTACGCACGCAAAAAGAATATTAGGTTTTATTACGGGCATTAAATGGTATGTTATTATAGATCTAATTCGCGGTGGCACGGGATTTTTTTCGGTGAAGTTAGATTTAACTCACTCCACATGAAGATTTAATTTTTGATAAACTCGCCGTACATTCAGACCCCAATATATACTAATAGCTTTTATGTTTCTCAACAAAATAATATAATTTGTTATGATCTTATAATAACCACGCACGATACAATGTTTTAATAATTATATTTTATTTTACTATAACACTAATAAGGCTCTATAATAAGAAAATGTTATAAAGGTAATTTTCCATTTAACTCATAAACTTCAAAATCGATAACTATTCTAGTTTCAGAATATTCAGTTCATTATGGAAAATAAACAACATTAGAATAATTTACGAAGCGAATTGAAACTGCATAAAAGCCATTATCTTGGCATTTTCTCTGTCAAAGAAGCACGAGCAAAGGCCGCCCAGCGGCTTATTAATTCAAATAATTTAGAAGAATGTATTTCGAATATTCCTATGCAGTTGAAAAAACAACTGATTTTTACAAGAAACAGGAGGAAATCCAAATTTTACTAGAACTGTGTTACTGGCGGACGAAGCTAGATCTAGACCAGGCTGCGTAATAAATTGCCATAATTTACATTTCTGACATGAAGAATATTCCCATACAGTAATTCAGACCAGGAACCGATATAGATTTATAAAGAACGTGTGGGTGGGAATTACTGGGCAGAAGCTGGTTGAGCATCTATATTTAAAAGAAAGATTAATTGGTGCTTTCTATGTACAATTCTTGCAACAAAATTTAAATAATTTATTGGAAAATGTATCGTTGCATTATCTATCTACTTTTATTTTGATAATCATTAAGTCGAATATCGCCATCAATCTCCTGACCAAAATCCATTAAATTGTGTTTTTGTTTTGAGCCAACCCATTGAACTTGTTTATCAACGCCAGGAAACACCACGGAAAAGAATAAACCATTATTGCCATCAATTCCGAAACGACCCTGTATTATCAGTAGTTACTGTTGTAGATTTTATTTTTTATTTTTCTCTTAAGCTATGAGATAACCCACATCTTTAAAATACTATTTCATTGGACCTGATACATTAATTTTGAGACACCCTATATATGTGTATATTTTACGACACCCCTTATACATGTAAAAGATAAAAACAAGTCATAAATTGAAGTCGAGTTTTTGCGAGGTTTTTTGGAGGAGATCCGAAAGGTATTGCTGGAGAACGAAAAATAGAGGGTCAGAAACCAGCGGGGTGTACTGTTTGTTTTGGTGAATTGTTTTGCTTCTGTGTTGCAATATTATGTCATTACAAGTCGGTAAAATGAAACTTATAATATTGTTATTATTATAATTTGTACCATTATATATTTTATACTCATTGATAATTAATATTTGATGGTCTAACATGTGTATACCTTTTCATATTGTTATTAACATAATTTGCATAAATATTTCTGCTGTTTTCATTGATAATTAATATGTGATGGCCTAGCATGTGTATACATTTTCATATTGTTATTAACGTAATTTGCATAAATATTTCTCCTATTTTCATTGATAATTCATATTCGATTTATGCCATTGTGTGTATATATTTTGATATTGTTATTAACATAATGTGCATAAATATTTCTTCTATTTTCATGGATACTTCATATTTGATGGCATAACGTGTGTGTATATTTTGATATTGTTATTAACATAATTTGCATAAATATTTCCCCTATTTTCATTGATAATTCATATTCGATTTATGCCATTGTGTGTATATATTTTGATATTGTTATTAACATAATTTGCATAAACATTTCTCCTATTTTCATTGATAATTCATATTCGATGGCATAACGTGTGTATATATTTTGATATTGTTATTAACATAATGTGCATAAATATTTCTTCTATTTTCATGGATACTTCATATTTGATTGCATAACATATATATTTTGATATTGTTATTAACATAATTTGCATAAATATTTCTTCTATTTTCATTGATAATAATTAATATTTGATGGCATAACACGTGGATATATTTTGATATTGTTATTGACATAATTTGCGCAATTATTATTTCTTTTATTCTCATTGATAATTAATATTTGATGGCTTAACATATGGATATATTTTGATATTGTTATTAACATGATTTGCATAAATATTTCTTCTATTTTCATTGATAATTAATATTTGATGGCATAACACGTATGTATATTTTGATATTGTTATTGACATAATTTCCACAATTATTGCTTCTTTTATTCTCATTGATAATTCATATTTGATGGTGTATATTTAATGAAATCGTTTTATGCTGTGAACAACACTGCTTTAAATGAAAACAAAAATGTATTGTTTGCTGTCTTTTCGTGCTGGAATTTTGGTTTTAGTATGACTGTGATTGCAAGTAAGAGCTTTTGTGAAATTACTAACATTTTCCTACCCTGACGGGAGAATATCCTAGTTATAAATGTAATGATCATTCTAGAGATATTGGCCCTAATTTCAACTTTAGCTGAGTAGCCTCCGTATTCCAGGACCTCAGTACCCTCCAGCGGCGACTGGCTAACTAACACCCCTTTTCGGTAGTGTAGTGGTTATCACATCCGCGTCTGGCACGCGGGAGACTCGGGTTCGATTCCCGACCGAAGAGCTATCTCTTCAGTTTTAAATGTTTGGTTATAAGTGTAGAACTACAAATTGTGGTACGGGAGACAGTAATTCAATTAATTATAATACTAATAGATTATACAGCATAATTCGGTTTAGGAATTAAGATCGAGGGTTTCTCTGTCGTACTCTTTCCCCTCGTGAATTCCAGGCTGAGTCCGGCACGCTTTTCTTTAATAAATTAGGCGTATTAGGAATCTGTGGTTTAATTTACATGACGCACCTTTCCCTCAAATTTCCCTAAATGTGTTCCGTTGAAGCGCATAATGAGTGAGTATAATTGTGCAAGATATAATAGTAACACAACGTAGGTATTGGTCCTCTTTTTAATCCATTTCTTTTTAATTTAATTTGACGATCATTGGCAAAGTAAAGGCAAAGCACAATTTTACTTATCTGATTCAACTATGCTGAATCGACCCGGGTACGTTATACTACAGCTATTTTTTTGAAAATATTTTCGAATCTGTAAATTTGTTAATATTGATTACTATTACATCGACCGGCATTCCATTAGGAATTGTAATTGAATTATTAATCGATGTTAAAAAGTTTAATTAATTTCTAATAATGTGTAATCATTGCTGTTACTAGACTGTACACGAATTACGCAAAATTTTTCGCAATTAGTTGATTTTTTCAAATAAAGATATTTTTTTTTTAATTAAGGTGCCTAAAGTTCTTTAGAAAGTAGTTTTCGGTTTTGTAACACATTTGTCAAAATTTTAGGTCTCGTACTAATATTTAACGACAGTTTGTTCCGCACTCATGTTATGGTATCTCGATGCGTTTTTTAATTACGGGACTTTTTAAAGTTTTATCATTTTTGGGTGACCCCTGTAACTCATTTAATATCCATGCCATGAAAGAAATTCTTATTCCAATTTATTGTAAAATTTTATTTAGAACCGAGCGGCGTGCTAGATTTTCTTTCTATATTCTATATTGTTTTGTGTTATAGAGCGAAGTTGACATTTCTTTAATGAATGTATGTGTATGTATAGTACGGGACAGGAAAAAAAACGAGGAATTCCTTAGAAACCGGCTTTTCGCAAAATTAAATTTGCCGCTCATCGCAAACCGCGTATAATGTGCGCCAATTAAAGGATTAACGAGACCTCAGGATTACTTAAAAAACTTGAGATGGGCGTGTTTACCTATTCCATAAACGTGCATCAAATTTGTGATTTTCTCTTAATTTATATATAAATAAAAAGCTACACGCGTTGCATAATTATTTCGAAGTGATGAAAACAATTAGAAGCACCACACGTGAGATAATTGCTTACGTTAGTGATGTGTATGATAGGGAAGCAGAGAGTAAATATTTAGGTAATCCTATTGAGCACCGCGCACCGGTGCAAAACAGTATTGAAAAGAATTTAAAAGAGCATAGTGATGGCTCTTGTCAAAAAAAGACGGCAAATACCATAAAATGATAAATCTTCAAAATAAAAGGTTTTGATTAAATTTAAAAATAGTTACGACCTGCAAAACACTATTTGCTGCTATAAAGGGAAAAATAGATTTTTCGTATGGGTATAAAACATTAAATCGACTTTCACGATCTTATCTAGATGAGAGTTGGGTAGATAATGATATGACAGTGAACAAATGTTGGTAAAGCGAAAATGTTACTGTTCCAGGTTCCTCTTTAGTTTCTTATCCGGGACTAATAACATGGAGAGTTAAATTGAAGTTAATTGAAAAAATTGCTTATAAAGAAACGTCTACCTAATAGTTCTGCAGAATTAGTCGTGGTTTTGGATATTGCCCCTCAGCAGAGAGACCAGTGCCATATGATCAAGTAACTAATAGACAATTACACAGTTTTCTGAATTATATAAATACATTACATCCCTCCATAAAATATACATTTAAATTATACATTAATAATTCTATCAACTCTTTAGATTTAACTTAAAAAATAAACAAAATCCTAAATTTTACTTATCATAGACCTTCATTTGCAAAGATTCATATAACTCGAATCATCATTTTTTATACAACTTTAAAGACAAAATACACATTAGAAACATTTAAAAACTATTTAAACAAATAAAATTTAAATACAAGTATTGATCGTAAAGCCAGTTATTTCTCTCCACATATTATGCAATATTCTTTTCTTACTACTAACATGATAAATCACCATTATTTACTTCATTCCTCAAATGAGAAGTAACATTTCTCTCCCTAGGTAAATAATAATATCAAAAAAAACCTAGGTCAATAATGAAATGGGAAATGTCATTTAAGTTTCAATGTGTTAGTTTGACAACTAGTTGTCATTTCGGATTATTTGAAAAATGAGTAGGAAATGATTAATTTCAAAATCTAATCAATTGAAATATAAGGATTGCATCAGTGCTATTAGTAAAAAAAATATATACAGTATGACTCACTTTTCATGACTCCCCATAGTATTCTTATTAATACTTGAATGTACACTTTCTTCGATTTTTTTGGCAACAAATCGCTACTTGCAGTAGTTGCTGTCTCTCTAAGTTCAGGAGAGGTACATACTTCCATATCTAAATCACTCTCACTAAATTTTTCACCCATTTTTTAATTATTTTATTTACACGTTACGGTTTTAACTTTTAGATAGCGTCTATCTTTCGGAAAATGACATTTAAAATTAAATTCATTCTGTCAGTTAGACAACTTCCAGGCTACCTGATATTTCGAACTATTTGAAAAATAAGTAGAAAATGACTAATATAAAAATCAAATCGAATCAAATATGGTAATATATCAGTGTTAGTAGTAAAAAAAATTCTATATATAACTCGGTAGTGCTCGGTAAATAATGGCTTACTTCTCAATCTAGGTATATAATATACTATTATACGCACCGCATGCAGCACCATGAAATCATCTGCTACATTTAAGGCACTGTATCCAGTCTAAATTGAAATTGGTGAACTTATAGCGTTGTACATAACCAACACATTCATTTCCATCGATAATCTCCAGACTACTCTAATCATTGACTGAATAATTTAGTACGGCGGTTAGTCAGCGATATTGGGACCAACCTTGCATTTTTGAGTAGAGCATTGAGATTTGGCACAATGGTAGTGCATGCCCATACCTCACTTTTAAGAAGTGGAACCAAGTTTGCAACCACGGGAGAGCGGCGGTATGGCGGGTTGCATATCTGCCAAAGGCAAATTTGAGAAAATCGTTAAACGAGCACACCTGACCGTTTCTATGGGTGTATATCACTCACAAATATTACCGGAGGTGTTCTGAAACGTAACTGGACCATGTGCCAGTCGCGTGGTGGCAGGTTGCCTACCCTCTAGGCGCAGAAACTAATAAAATCTATTTTGTAGTGTTAAGCTGAAGTATTGCAAGCTTGGGTTCTTAATAAAACTCCAACAATTCTTGTTTCAGTAACCTTTTTAATGTCAACAGATACAACTGACAATGACTGACTTCTCGAACGCCGCTTTGACTTTTCTAACCTTGTTTGTTGTCGTTCTGAGGGCGGGTTGCGCCTTCTCGCATAACCCTCGCTTATCCTGAAAGGTCTATTTGCCATAGAACCAATTGTTATAAAAATGGTTTTAATTAAAAAGTTAGTTTAGTATAAGCGATAGACATACAAGGAGGTGCAGTCCGCTCCGAATTTTCTACTATAAGGTAAGTACCCTTGTCTCCCAATTTAGATAAGAAAAACCTTGACCAGCGACTGAGACTTATCACCGCAGACAGGAGCAGATTACAGCAATTAATCAAGACCTGGAGGAAGTTCAAACTTGGGGCGATCGAAATTTGGTCCATTTCAATGCAGCAAAGACCCAAGCAGCCACGTTTACCAAGAGGGCCAATACGGCGGGCCCTGACATCATTATGGCAGGATCGACCATTCCTTCTTTCTCGTCAATCGGACTGCTGAGTATCTCGGTCACCAGCAATATGTCCTTGCATAACCACGTTGCTAACATCGCAAAATCAGCCTCCCAGATGCCTGGTGCGCTATTTAGCAACAAAAAACTGTATACACCGCAGCAGATGCTCTTGCTTTACAAAGAGCAAATAAGACAGTGCTTAGAATATTGCTTACACATCTGAGGTGCCGCACCAAAGCACACCCTAAAGCTGCTTGATTCCATTCAGAAGCGAGCTGTACGTCTCACCGGCACCGGCGACCCGGAGTTGACCCTGAATCTGGATAGTCTGGAACACCGCAGACATGTGGCCGAGATGTCTCTGTTAGACAGACACTTTCACGGCAGATGTTCCCAGGATTTGGCCCGCCTCATCCCCCCCTGGTAACGCCTGTCAGACTGTCGCGACGGACGGCGGGAGCGCACCAGTTCGTCGTACAACTGGAAATACCTAGAACATCGCTTTACAAGATCTCCTTTGTCTGGCACACTGCATCACTGTGGAACTCACGCCCAGGACATCTGTTTCCCCCTAATTACCACCTATAACTATTTAAGAACCGGGTCAATCAACATCTTCGCACACGCACCGCTCGTCGAGCGCCATAGAATCTAACTTTAGTGTGCGCCACTGCCATAAAAAAATCGGCTATTTCTTTTCTGACAGATTAAGTATCATGAAAGATTTAAATGTATTTGTTAAAGAGCCGCAGAATAGAAAGCGAAGTAGGGACGTTATTGACTGGTCTCTGTATACTGTATCAGAAATCTTAGCAGGGAGATGACCTCATCGATCCATCACTAGACAAGCCAGCAAAGATAGATGCAGGAATCGCTACCCTGAGTAGGAATCTAAAAGCTTACCAGAAACTAGGGAATATTCCTGGTAATGCCAACGTGGATGCGTTAGATGCGGGCCTTCGCATTGAGCAAAATTTAAGAACCAATAACCCAAAATGTCACAAGGGCTGCTTCGTACCTTGCGATTCAACCAAATTCGGTAGAACTTAGAGAGATATGCAGATTGGTTGTCAAGAAAATATCGAGCCATCCGTTTACACGGGGAAGTCTCGAAGAGGTGAAATCAGCTAATGACAAGATAGAATTAATTTTCTGTGGCAAGCACGGGCCAAGAGTCAATCCAACTCATAGACTGACTTTCACAGAAACTAGAAATGCGATAGAAGCCGCTGCAACCAAGAAATTAGACAGTAAAATTTTAATCGCACTCCCGGGTTGGCAGGGTGTATGGTACCATAACAACTGTCGGACAAAGTATGTGCGAGACTTAAAAACTAACTCAAGTCTAGGCAAGAAATCGGAGCAGTTAGCTAAAGTACGTGACGTTGCACCTGAACAAGTGATCAAGCAAATAAATACTGAAAAGGAATGCAGTGAAGATGCACCTGCATGTCTATTGGCTGATCTTGCCCGCAGTCATGCCAACAAACTGCTTAAGGAAAGAGTGAGTAACGGGTTTGTACACTCCAGCGGCTTTAAGGAAATGCTGCTTAATTCCTGAGGGCTTCATACGAGGAGCAGAATGCCAGACAAGCGATCTCCCCAATTCGGAACCAGCCATCACCGTCAGTGTGCGGCTGGAACGTCGGCTCAGAAGGATGGAGGATGCTCTATAGAACTAAGCCTACAGCATAAGAGACTTAAAAGAAGAAACGCCGGTGTCATGTAAATATAAAAAAAATGCACTGGGAAATGCAACTGCGCTAAATCTAAAGTCCTTTGCTATGAGTTTTGTTGTTGCCCATGCTTTAAGTACCTTGATTAATACCAAAAAAAAGTGCCAAAGTCTGATATTTATGACTTCAATTTGTGATGTAGGTAATAGATTTAGTATTATTACATTCCGTATTTACATCTAGTACAATGAATAATATTATCCATTAATAACGATATGGAATTAATGCTAAACGCTTTAAATGATGGTGTTAAACTGTCTGTTTGTAATAAATATGGCTTTTCTTAATCTTTTAGTTTTCTATCCACCTTATAACCGAGGTAACCTAAAGTTAACTATTTTGATATTATTATAATTATGAGCATACCGATTTAAGAACGTGTATGAGGCCATTGGGACCTGATTTATTTATATTTTTTTTTTGTGGAAATGGAGTCACGCACCAAAATCCCTAGCTTAACACTACAAAATCGATTGAATTAGTTTCTGCGCCTGAAGGTAGGCAATCTGCCACCACGCGGCTGGTACATACTCCAGTTACGTTCCGGAACATCCCCTGTAATATTTTTGAGTGCTACTCACCCATAGAATTGGTCGGGTGTGCTCGTTTAGCGATTTTCTCAAAATTGTCCCTGGCAGGTATGCAACCCGCCATACCGCTGCTCTCCCGTGGTTGCAAATTTGGTTCCACTTCTTAAAAATGAGGTATGGGTCTATACTACCACTGTGCCAAATCTCAATGCTCTACTCAAAAATGCAAGGTTGGTTTGACTAACCGCCGTACTAATTGTCATCAATCTCTGGTGACGAAGACTACTCTAATATAAACCGTCGTTTAAAAGCCTTAAGAGCAGTTGCTATTCTAGGTCGATGTTGCTCACGTTGTTTCTTTTCTTTTATCTTTGCAATATTTTTGCTTTAAGCTGCCGTTATTTCTGCTCGATGTGTCTGGGGATAGCTAAACCTTGCGAGCACTGCTTTTTTAGTATTCTTCGAACTCACAATTTTTGGAATTGGGGAAGTATTTTTCAGAATCTTAGAAGACGTCCTATCAGAAGTAGCAAATACGCCAAATGCTGCTGAGGAAGTTTATGAAGGACCTGGTTTTGAAAAAATAACCGGTTGGTTTCATTCATTGAAATAGATGAAAGGAATGAATGATCCGGTCCCGCAGATGGTTTAAATGCCTGTCGCTGGAAAACCTGAAACTCTGAGTTCACTAGTAGCAACTAATGCCCAAGCATCAGTAAGTAGTTTTCCGAAAGGTCGTCATGTTTTTTTGGATATGGTCTCATAAACCCGTCACAAGCTGTTTTAAAATAACTCTTCAGTGGCTTAAAAAACTAGCGATCGAAGAGCTGTGAGATGCGAGTTGTGTGACACTGGGAAGCAAAATAATAATACGATGTTATTAGCAGCCTCCTTCTCACGCATTTCGTAAGAATTCATGTACGAACCATGCCCGTTTAATATTAGAAGGCACTTGCCAGCTAGCTTCCTTGGTATGAAGTGATTTATTAGCCAATCCTTTAACAATTCTTCACAAATATATACCGCCTCTTTTTGCATTTTAGTTACAGCTCCTAGTGGCACACTTTCCGCCCATACTTACTGCTTGTTTATGCCCTTGAAGATACAATATAAGCGCATCGAAATTGCTATGCTACAAATTAGCATATTAATTGTATGTTAGATTTTACCATTTTATAATATTTATTATAAAATGATTTTAGCTATCTGCTATAGAATCGCCCAAAACTATGACTTCATCGAAAATGGGTCAACCGGCACGTGAATCATTCTGGTATGAGTTTATGAGTATTTATCGGCTTATACAAGTCGATTCATTCAAGAGTTGCAACGCAACTAACCCAAACTAACCCAAACTAACCCACCTCTTTAGAGGCATTAACCGTCACCGTTAATGAATTAGGAGCAAAATTTCTATAAAATCCTATAGTTAGTAGTATTATATTGCGTAAAATTTAAAAACAACGTCATTTTGGCAAATATTAAACATTTCAAGGCTCCATGTTGACGCGTGCACTATAATGATTGCGAAACAATGAATCGTTTTTTTTTCTTCATAGTTAGCGCCGGTGTCTCATTTTTTTCGATTTCATTTGTAGGAGCAAACAATTTTTAACCTTATCAGAGGTCTGAAAGTTCTTGCCAAATCCTGAGCTTAAACATAATATGACCTCATTTCCACAACACAAAGTATTTAACAAGATACTGCACTACACAGACAAATATGTCTGTATCATTATTTCTTAAAACCCAAAGCCGTCTTTATTTGTTCCACTCGACGGATCATAGATATAACATAACAAAACGCGTAGCAACCCCAACCAGGAAACAAAAATGTCACAAAGGAAGTGGGATTTTAGTCCTATTCTACGAAAATATTGACACTAATGCATGTGTTTATCTTTCCTTGATAATGGTGTTTGTTTTATTACAAAGATGTTGCGAGTGACAAAGGGGAACAGTTGTGTTGGGTGTGATCAAGATATAAGGATATTCACTTTAGTTATGACAAATGGATTTCGAAACCTATAATTAAGTGCCGATAACATAGTATTAGTAAGATAAATATTTTGAACAGTAATATATTTTATTTACTTTAACTGGTAAAGTCGAATATTTTTATATATATTAGTATGAGTTATTTCAAATCTAAAGAAAATATTATTATTGCTGTTGATTTTGTTTAATAGATTTTGCTCAATATAAAAATA
>JAEQML010076716.1:0-13222 GCA_016904865.1 Pissodes strobi
GCACAGTTGCTTGTATTTTCAAATTTTTTCATATCAAAAATGTTGATTTCGAGCATTTCATTATATTTTTTTTGCGTTTCCTTTAAATAACAGTTCAAGTTTGATTTGACTTGTTGACGATTAACAAGTTCACCCTTTTTTTTGTTGGCGTTTTGTGTTTTTTGTAAAAAATAATTATCGATGATATTTGTGCATGTCGTTTTACTAATGCATGAGCATGTTATTCTGTAGTGCATGGAGGACAGCCAAGGCCGCAAACAATAGGAGGCACCCCTTCACCCCCTAAGGCCAGTCCTAGATCTCAAACACGTAAGTAGGCATAGCCTCTTAGTATAGACTTTGTTTAGTTCCTTCACATTTTTACAGTTATTAGTTTATACTGTACTTAGGTTTATATATTGCTCTACCGGGTTTTACAATAATAATTACAAATGAATGTAAATGGCCAAAGAAGAAAATATCCAGACAGATCAATTAAAAGTTTTTTCTAATTATTAACCAATCATTAAAATACACAAGCATTTTCAAAATATGAAGAATAATATTAAAACGCCACCTTTATCCACTCGTGTCTTCAATTAACTCTACTCAATTGTTGAAATATATATAAACAAAAGCCTTGTACAAGATTTTTGTATGTTTTTTCTCATAATCATCATCATCATTTCACCTCATAATAAGTAGTGAGTTATTTGTTTACATTGTTATTGCTTTCCCCGTTTTGTGTTTTGTCCTGTATGCTTTACCCGTTTGTTTGCATCTGTGCCTAAGTGTCCCGATCGGAAGAGAAGGCCAAGCGCAAGGACCGGTCCCGCAGCAAATCGCCGTTCCGCAGCTTCAGGTGGAAGAAGAGCAGCCCTAAGACCCACTCGGGAGCCCACAGCGACGACGAGGGGGTTTTAGCATCCCGACAAGGTATTTTTGGTATTGGTCTGGTTATAGTATCGGGTCTTGTTTTTCATACACTAGATTTAAATATACACATTTTTGATTAAACAAGAGAAATATAGGGAGTGTAAATGGGTTGTAGTAGAGAAAAGAAAAGCTTTTATCCCAAGTTACGTATATAATAAATAATGTTTTTAAAATTTATCTTCCAGTTGAAGAACAAGACCTGTTAACATATATATAACCATCCATATGTAATTAGATTATGTGTTAAATTATATAACATACATCCAGATCAGGAATGTTGGGTAATATTGGTTAATCTGTGCGTCTTTATTTTGTTACATAGAAAACATATAATATGTCTAAAAACCTGGTGCTCCTTTAGTTGTTACTGTTTTGTCTACGTGTATCAGTGTTGTTAGAAATGTCATCACCATATAATTGCATATTGTCCTTCATCTTAGAACCTTATTTATTTTTGCTAGAAGGATCTAGTCCTGACGAAGAGGGATTCGAAGGCAACTTGGTTAGGAAACACGAATGGGAAAACACAACTGTCAAGGCGACTAACAGGTCTTGGGATAAGGTAAGAAATTTCATACATAAAAATGAAAATATGTTCAATTGCAAACACTAGGGTCGATTTTCATATATGTACAACAAAATGTAATCCTATATAGAGGATGTTAATTGTCATCTTCAACGTTAATGGAATATTCTTTATATTATGTATGTACAAGGTGTCAAATTTAATTGCCTTTAAGCTACTGACATATTTAAAATGCTAATTTTACCTTTTGGTGGATGGTAATTTAAATAACCTCACTTTGAGGAAAAATTTTTACTCAGACTCATAGTAACTAACACAAAATGTTATTTCGTTCACCTGTTTGTAATTCTTTTTGTACTATTCAGGTATACGTAGTTTTAAGAGGCAGCCAGCTTGCCTTCTACAAAGACTCCAAAACAGCGAAGTCCACGCCCGACCAAAGGTTCAAAGGTGAAGCCCCTCTGCAGCTTCACGGAGCGAACACCTCAGTCGCGACGGATTATAAGAAGAAGAAGCATGTTTTCAGACTGAAGTAAGTATTAAGTACTATAACGTTATTTATAATTCTCTTTTTTCTCGTGGAATGTTATAAGGATGTTCTTTTTGTACTTTTTTAAATGAGCTTGACAAACGTCTGTCAGTCGAATCTTTTATTCATCAGTCCTTATTGCATTTAAGTATTTAGAATGAGAGTGCAGAAGTTGTATATGTGATGAGTTCAAATGCAAAATTATACAGGGTGTCCGGAAATACCGTTCGAATAATATCAGGAGTGATTCTACATAAGAAAACATGATTTTTTTTTTAAAACATGGGTTTTTTATTAATATCTTAAATATCCTTTTACTTATTTTGTTGAAATTTGGCAGTGTTACCTGTAGTAATCAGGGGCTCACTTAGCCTTAATTAGATTAAAAATATAAAGTCAGTGGCGTTACCGAATATTATTGACAAAAGAAAATGTGCACCACTGACTTTTTGAAACATTTTATATTTTTTTCGTATTAAGCAACTAAAAATAGAACATTTTTGCTTCTTGAATTGTTTTCGTATCTTGCTTCCAAACTTTTTAAAAAAAATCGATTTTTTTTTATTAATATCTTTATACTTTTACCGATTTTGTTAAAATTTGGTAGTGTTATCTGTAATAATAAGGGGCTTATTTAGCCTTCATTAGATTAAAAATATAAAGTCCAGTGACGTCCCGGGGGGCGTCATACCGAATATTTTTGACAAAAAAAATGTGCGCCACTGAATTTTTTAAACATTTTATATTTTTTTTTTGTATTACGCAACTAAAAATACAACATTATTGCTTCTTGAATTGTTTTCGTATCTTGCTTCGTTTTCGAGAAAAAAAAACAATTTATTACATTTCTTTAGGGCAACAAATTCTACATCAAAAGCTAGTAAAGGTTAACGGTTGCAATAATTTATTATAGCAATTTCTATGAATAGAATAAACCATTGATTTCCATAAAAATAATGGTTACCCACCAGCGTTTGGTGTAGAATTTGTTGCCTTAAAGAAATGTGTTTGATGTAGAATTTGTTGCCCTAGGAAATGTGATAAACTGATAAAAGATACGAAAAAAAATCAAGCAACAAAAATGTTGTATTTTTAGTTGTTTCATACGAAAAATATCAAATTTAAAAAAAAAGTCAGTGGCGCACTTTTTGTCAATAATATTCGGTATGATGCCTCCCGAGACGCCACTGTACTTCATATTTTTAATCTAATTAAGGCTAAATGAGCCCCATATTATTACAGACAAGACTATCAAATTTCAACAGAATCGGTCAATGGATATTTAGAGGCCCGTAGCTAGGACGTGACCATTGGGGAAGGTGCGGGGTTCAGCATTTCTCAACTTTAAAAAAAGGGCAAATATTTTGTTTGGCAAAACGTTTATTTTCGATATGTAGACTACATACACATAACTACTAGTAACTAAATAATGTAGTTAAGTACATTAAGCTGTAAATAAGCCAATAACTCTTTGCACATAAACACATTTATATTTTAATTGGATTTGGCCTTGTTTTATTTTAGTCCACTGTTTCTCAATTTCTAAATTATTAAAAAGGACAAGATTCTTTTCACTTTTGATAGCCATTAAACAGTCCAATCTATTAGTGGTCATTGTAGACCTATTAACATTTTTAAAGATTCCAGGAGGCTAAATTTCCATTCATTTCTTGTGGTTAGATACCCTGCAGTAAAAATTAATTGACATACCTGAAATGCAAATTTAAGTGGTAGTTTGTACTTGACAGCGACGTCCATGATTCCTTGCATTATTTTTGTGTCGTGCAAATGCAAATGACCCCTAGCTGTGCTTGCGGGGCACATTCGTCGGGTCTACAATTTGGTTGGAGGATATAGTGTCACTAGTTTTTCTATATTTTTCATCAATAAATTTTCTTTGCTAAGTGGAAATTGGAAAACTTCAACAATACCAGGTATATTTCCCAATACTTATTATCAAGAAATTGGATTAGGGTATAGTCTTTACGAAGTCAATTGAAAAAATTGGGACTCTTAATTTCGTGTCGGCACGTCTGTTCTCAAGTTGTCGGCGAGCGCCTACACAAAGTAATTACAAATTATTAAGAGTCCCAATTTGTTTAATTGACTTCGTAAAGACTTTATCTAGCACACAGACAAATTATTTTCGATAAAAATCATGAACATATAGTTCGACGGCATCATCTGTATTTTATTTATTTATTTACTTATTTTATTTATTTATTTATTATTAACGACAATGCCATTTTACAAAATACATTAATAATAACCACATTTAAAGCACATTCATAAACTAATTTTAAAATATCACAAGAATAACAAAAATACTAAAAAATATCACATAAACATCACACAAATAAAAATCACACATTTCAGTAATAAACAATCAGAGTAGTAAAATCACACATTAGTTACATCATAAGTGGCTTCTTAAAAAGGACTTAAAACTAATCAGCCTTGAATTGAATAAATCTATGTTATCGTATCTATTATTAAATT
Source organism: Pissodes strobi (assembly GCA_016904865.1). Taxonomy (NCBI): domain Eukaryota; kingdom Metazoa; phylum Arthropoda; class Insecta; order Coleoptera; family Curculionidae; genus Pissodes; species Pissodes strobi. Next base: position 4,470 of record JAEQML010076716.1, read on the forward strand.
GATTAGCCCTATCTAATAAACGAGTTAAAGGATTGTTTCTACCATAGTTAGTTGGGTGAAACGGTACATGTGCCAAGTCAATACGTGATCAAAGAGTATATAATGTAAAGAGAAGACAGCCGGCGAATTTCCTTTGATCTTTCGTCAGCCGTTTCAATGACCTCGTCCCTTTAACTCGGAGATATCGCGACGTTGCCGGATGTAACTTTGTATCAAGGCGGGCGATGTTGACGTCAAGTCAAACAAGATGGCGAATAATCGATTTCGTCACAGCGGGTTGAAATAACGAAAATGAGGACAAAATTTACTAAATATCTAATACGCTAGGATAAAATTTCATATCGAGTAATTTTCATTCAAATTCTCTGAATTTGTTTAAACTTTTGCATTTTCTTAATATCTCAGTGCTCAACTTATTTTAATTAAAAAATGTGATAAAATTCAGTTTTTTAATGTTTCCGGCGAATTTTTATTAAAATTTATTCAGGACGCCTAAAAGCTTTAATTAATCAAATAAGAATTTCCTTCAGTTTAAATTAAAAAGGTGTAATCAATATTTTTCGATTATTTTAAAGGAAAGTTTCATTCGTAACATAGAGGGGATAAATTCCTAGTATGTAGATAAACCAACGAAAAAGTAAATTCTATTCGAATCTCACTTTAAAGCTTCATATTCACTTCCGCAAATTTCGCCTTTTTTGACAGTTGTTGATTTTTCGCGCGAATGTAAGTTTTGGTCCATACTCATTGACGCAAAATTTCGTCGGCGAATATTTGCTAAAAAGTTCAAATAGTTTTAACTTTTTTGCGAATTTATGCTTTTAGTGGAATAGGTTTTATAGGTTAGGTTCAAGTACCGGAAGATGTAAGCAGGTTAGTAATATATTTTTAAATCTAGAATGGGCTCAATTAATCTCATTCCTGCAACTAAATTGCGAAAATCGCATTTAAAAAATATATTTCTAACCGAAAATTTTCTTTTCTGGTGTCATTTAGCTGGTGGGTATTTCGTAGTTTTAGGATAATTACCAAAAGGATACAAACGGAACATAAAATAATAATATCTGCACCGAAAAAAAATATAATTAATATTATTATCCAATGGTCAAAGTATTTATTCTACAATTTAACTAATGAATCCAATACCTGAAAAGAATAAACAAATAAATATAGTAAAGCAGTCAAGAAATTTGAGATTAATTCACAATTATGGTAGAATTCGTAAAAAAAATAAAATCTTTCGCCGCGAATAACTTTAAAGATGAAAATTACAGTTTATGTCAAAAAAGACGAAATTCGCGAAAGTGAGTATGAAGCTTAATTATTAGCATTATAAGATCCTTTACACAAATAATAGTGCACTATATATAAATCGGCCTCTCCTATTGGTCGATCCGCATGGCCCTCCGCTCGCTTCGCTCGCTACGAGGGCTCAAGAAAAGGAAACCGACCAGGTGCTAACCCAAACTAACCCAAGACATACCCAAAACCAAGAAAAAACTGTTTAGAAACATAATCTTAAAAAATAAATAAAAAAAGCAACGGGGTTTGAACCCGGGCCGTCCAGGTGAGACCCAGCTATCTAAACCTCTACACCACGAGAGCTCTTGACAGAAATTGATTGCACCGCGAACACATATTGTAATACGAGATGGATCGACCAATAGGAGAGGTCGATTTTTACATAGTGCACTATTTGTGTAAAGGATCTTAAAATGCTAATTATTAGAGTAGAATTTTCTGAATATTTAGTAATAAAATTAAAACAATTAATGTTTTATCAGAAATCCGAGGATTTTTTGAGAAAAGTCATGAAAAATGCATGTATTGTAGGTAAGCAAGATTTTACCGAGTGATTGTTAAAAGATTTTATCAAATGAATTATGTTACATATCATAATTAAACTTTACACACCTAATTTCAATTACACAATATGAATTAAAAAACTAAACCAAACGTCTCCCTAATAAATCTAAACTTGGCCTTTACGAGATATATTTAACCCACTGTGTTGGCTGATCGTCCTTGCTTGACGATTGTGTCCGATAAAATCCGATAACATACGAGGCGCCCTTTAAGTCGGAGTTCTCCTCTATCCCTCTCTAATTTGATTGCTCTGTCTTGCTGTCTTCTCTTTACATTATATACTCTTTGACGTGATGATGAAGTGAACAAAATGGTGAGTAAAGCCGTCTCAGGAAGGAAATTTAAGATTTAAAAGAGAAAATTGCCGAATTAGAAGGAGCATCAAAAAACGATTTCTCTACCATACTATTTGATAAAATAAATAGTATTGAAAAGTTACTAGAAAAATAAAATGCAGATAATGGCGCGAAAGCCGTAGAAAATGACAGTTCTAACGTCATCTCCCAGCTGCAAAAGGAAATAAAGTCCTTAAACTGTGAGTACTCAGTAACCAAAAAGCTGCTGACTGAACTAGAATACACAGTCAACATTCAAAAAACTTTAATTAAACATTTGGAGGATAAAACAAGTAACAATGTAATAAATCCAAATCCACTAAACATAGGACAGCAAAGTCGAAAACAACAAGCAAAAAATGTAAACACTGGCCCCGATTCACCCGTCGCCGGCGTCGGTGGCGAAGTTCAAAACACATCTACGTGCGCGAATCAAGAACAGCGTCAAAACGAGAAAAGTTTTGCATCGGCAACCAAGCAAACTCAGCTCCTAGCACGTCAGCTGTCAGTGTTACTGTCAATAATTGTGATGTCAGAAGGGAAAATGGAAAAAATAAACAACAACAAGGGCAAAATCACGAAGTGGTATCCTCAAAGGCTGTGAAAGCTGCAATCTTGGAAGCGCAGACCCATACTACAATGAGAAATATACAAGAATCACGGTCAGGCATAAAAAGCGCAGGCAATTTATTGTCGGTAAAAGTGATAGTGAGGGCAATATTCAAAGTGTACCAAAATCGGTGGCGCTACATGTCACAAGTCGTAACACGAAACGGATGACTTGAAAAATATGTTATGAACACATTTTCCAGAGGTTATTTGCGAGCTACATACATCAAAACGCCCTGAAATATATACTTCCATGAAGGTGACCATCAATCAGGAGCATTTTCGCAAGGCCTGGACAAAATAAATATGGCCTAATGGGGCACTTGTTTCTCGTTTTTTATGGAAGAAGGGGACACTGTTGCAGAGTTAGGAGACAGCTCCCCACTTAACTCTTCTCTGATCTCAGGTCAATTAAATGGGAATTGTACAGTGTATTACCAGAATGTTCGTGGGTTAAGAACTAAGACTGAAGTATTTTATGGCAATTAATTGACGGAAAATTACAGCATAATAGCCTTAGCTGAGACATGGTTATGTGATGGCATATTCTCTTTCGAACTGTTTGATGAACGATATACAGTTATTATAAGAGACAGAGACAATGGGGCTAGCAGAGGACGTGGAGTGATCTTGGCCTAGGAAAAATCATTCCCACACAAGGTAATAAATTTAGACTGTGATCTTGAGTGTATTCTAGTGAAAGTTAAAATCAAGAAGTGTGTATTTTATGTATCTGTTGTCTATTTACAGCCTAACTCAGGCATAGATAAATATGTTGAATATTTTAACCTGTTTGAAAAGTTTATATTTGGAAAACAAGCCAAATTGTTAATTTTAGGTGATTTTAATATTCCACTTTTAATGTTCTGTGATAATGAGAAAAGTATTGTGTTGAATGAGTTCCTTAATTTACATAATCTAAGTCAATTTAACAATATAAAAATTCTAGAGATAGGTGTCTGGATATGTTAATTTCAAATCTTGAAATATCTGATGTACATAGACCTGATCAGCAACTAGTAGCTGAGGATCCGTACCATCCTGCTTTATGTTTTAAAATACCTATTAAAAGGGTCAAAAACAAATCATCAGTTAGTAAACAATATAAATATGACTTTGCTAGGGGTAATTTTCTAGAACTTTATCCTTCAATAAGACTAGTTGACTGGTTAGCTCTTTATGCAAGTACTGATGCGGATGAATGTGTGGAAGGGTTTTATAGGGTAAATTACGAATGTTTGGATAACGCAATACCCAGGTATTGCGTAAGGGAGGGCACTTCAAAACCAAAATTTCCACAGTGGTACTCTTTGGAGTTGGTGCAGAAAATAAGGCAAAAAAAATAATTTACATAATAAAATATTAAACGGTAAAGCTAATACCAGGGAACATAATCTATATCATAACCTCAGAAAGTCAATTAAAACTCAAACTAAATCTCAATACCAACAATATAAAAATTCTGTTGAACACAATTTAAATTCTGATCCAGCTTCATTCTGGAATTTTGTGCAGTCCAAATCCAGTAGAGGAGGTATACCTGTGGAAATGAGGTACAATAATAATATGTACTCTGAGTCTAATGACATAGCAAATGCCTTCTTACAGTACTTTATGTCTGTTTTCGAGGTATCTAATCTTAACCCTTCCTATATGCCAGGTATTGGTACAGATATCTTTAATTTCTCACAGATTACTGAGGAAAGAGTTAGTACACTAAAAAAATTAAAACCTATAAAATCTACTGGCCTTGATAACATATCTGCATATGTATATAAGGGTCTCTCAGAGTTTCTTGTTCAGCCATTGACATATATCTTTAATTTAGCCCTCAAACAGAATCAGTTTCCAGATGCTCTCAAAACATCAACTGTTGTCCCAGTTTTTAAAAACGGTGACAGAAGTGATGCTATTAACTACCAGTTTGATAAATATACTTGCAAAATTTTTTGAAATAATTTTGTTTGATGATTTGTTCAATGCTTTAAAGGATAAATTGTCACCACTACAGCATGGTTTTATGCCTAATAGATCAACGGTGACCAATTTATGTGTATTTTCTGAGCAGGCTGCTCATGCAATACAGAGGAAAAAAACAGCTTGACGTTATTTATACCGACTGTGAGAAGGCATTTGACAAGGTCGATTATGTCTTGCTTCTGAATAGACTGGCTGAGTATGGGATTTCTAAACAAGCATACTCTTTCATGCATTCGTATCTGTTGATTAGGACACAGAGGGTGAGAATTGGGAAATGCTATTCTCCCAAATATATCGCAACTTCTGGTGTACCCCTGGGAAGCAACTTGGGTCCCTTGCTTTTTTTAGTTTTTATCAACCCGTTGGCGGAATGCGTCTCCTACTCTTCCAGTCTAATATTTGCGGATGACTTTAACTTATTTGAAGAAATATCATGTATAGAAGACAGCTATAGGTTACAGCAAGACCTCGATGGTGTCTGTAATTGGTTCCATCTAAATAAAATGTTTATAAATGTAAAAAAGTGTTCTGTAGTAACTTTTACAAGAAATCAAAATAATTCGTTTGTATATGACTATAGTATAGCTGATACCACTCTAGACCGTAAAAGTGAGGTAAAGGACTTGGGAGTGACGTTTCAAAGTGATGTGAGATTCAATCAGGACTATCTTGATATTGTTGATAGAGCCTATAGGCTTTTAGGTTTTGTAATTAGGAACAGCAAAGGCTTTAACATTTCAGCACTGTAAGATTTTACACTGCTCTTGTGAGACCACATTTGGAATAGCTTCACAAATATGGATGCCTTCAGCGGCAACTCATGTAGATCATATAGAAAAAGTTCAAAAGCGATTTTTAAGATACCTTTATGTGAGGAAAAATAATGCATATCCTTATATGGTCTCATACAGGGTGATGTTAGATGCCTTTCACTTTAAAACCTTGACTGATAGGAGAAATAAACAGTCAGTTTTATTTATATACAATTTATTGAATTATATTAAGTACAGGGACTGTAATCTCATTTATTATATAAACTTTAGAGTACCAAAGGTTAGACTTAGAATACTAAATCATAAAATTTTTCATACTAGTCAAAATAGTATCTTTCCTATAAATAGGATGCTAGAACAATGCAATATATTTTTAGAAAAACACAACTGTGATATATTTTGTACCAAGTTTAAGGAACTCATAAACACTTTTGAAGTTAACTATGTATGTACTCCTTTTGTTTTTATGTCTATATCTCTTTATGTCTATTTTTAATATTAATGTAATCAGTGAATTTACGTTTACATGTAATTACCTTTTTTAAGTGTGTTTGATCAATAAATAAATAAATAAATAAATAAATAAGTAAAAATCTTGCAGGGTTTTATTTATTGACTAAATCGAAAATTTTAACTGTTTTTGTATTCAAATTCGAATGTGAACAGTTTACATTTAAGCTCTTTAGTTTCTGCTGCAATTCTGAAGCTCGAATCCTAGTGTATAGTATAGATCCTAATTTTCTATTCTCTTCCAGATTGGAAAATGGCGGTGACTTCCTCTTCCAAGCGCAGAACGACGCTGAAATGAACACTTGGATCTCGCACATCAATGCGCACGCCGACACGACGGCGTCGGGCCCTTCGCGCTCCCAGACGCTACCCGCCTCCGCGCAAAAGGAGGACCAGAAACGGCGCAGCTTTTTCACCCTCAAGAAAACATAAAATAGGTTAATCGAGAAATAAGGTATGCATCATATACTTACTATTCCTTAAATACAGGTAACATGTATTACGCCTGCTACCGACTGCACCATATTTTTGGCGCATTGATGTGTACTCGATAGTTCCATAGCCAGATTGATAGTAATATTTTTAAAATATATACGGGGGTTCAAGTTACTTTCAAGAATACCTTAGTCCATGGTTATTTTTTATGAAAATATCATGTTATTGTTTTCTGTTTGCAGATTTCTAACTGAGCTACTTCTTTCATCACTAATCCTACGCTTTACCTGATTGGACCCCAAACAGTCAAACTATCCTTCGCTCCTTTTTTTGTATTAGCATTACCTAGATTTATAATATATTTTTTCTTGTAGATTGCACATTATATTTAGAAATTTTAAATGTATAGTAACTATACTATGATGTGATTTAAAAAAAGAAATCGAGCAGCCTTACGGTATAGAGAAATACATATCAGTAAAACTATCACGTAAATTTATCTAACTTGACGTACTAGATTAAATTGCTCTCGCATATTTGACGCAACGGGAGTGTCTTCTTGTCGTCTTAACGGCTCTTTAGTATTACTAATTACGTTTCTCCGACATGCAGATGCTCCCTTGATACTTTTGACCATTGAGATTTGTATTATAAAATGACAGGTAGATACAATTGTATTTCTCTATACATGATCGAAAAAGTCTTGACTGGGGCAAAAATACTCTCCTCAGCTAATAACGCCAGTGTATTTATTAAATTCATTAAAAGTTATAATGTAATTCATGTTAGGCCTGTGCCTAGAATGTATATCGTCCCAACCTAATCCATACTTGTTATAGAATTGAATGAAAAGTAATCCCTAATAATGTCTGTTCACAAATAAGGCCATTGAGAAAACTGAGGAGAAATGATAATTATAGTTGGAGATTATAACATCCTTGCATACAGGGCTTCAACCGAACCGCACGAATTTATAGGTATTTAGTTTACATTGAACCCAGGTTTGAAGTGAAGTGATGATTGTGATTGCAAAAATGTCCTCCTTTTACATTTGAAGTGCCCTGTATGTTTAGTCTTATTTGTGAACGGACCGGATAATACCTAATTATTGTATTATTATATTCGAACGTGTATTTTTGTGTTACGATCTTTTTAAATTTTTTATTTTTGTTGCAATAGTTTATTATAAGGCTTCGCTTAGCAAGCTAAGGTGACAAGTCATATTTATATTTGAAGTAATACGTCATTTATTTGTATTTTGTAGAGTTATGTCTATTTTACATAATGTCGCTTTTGAAATGGAGTTATATTAAATGAATAAATATTGTTTTTGGTAAAATTTTGTGTTAAAAAATAATTTCTTGAGTCATTGGAACAGCTCCCACGTTTAAATATATATCCTTTAAATTTAAAATACAATTTTCTAAAATAGAATGAAGTTTATCGCCCTTTAGTTGATTGAGTGCCTACAATCGATGCAAAGGATGCAGTGTTTATCTTTATCAGTCATTGTCTTCAATTTCAAGGGCCTTATATATTGATTTATTGTGTAGTCCTGGTTGACATCGCAGCTTTTCAGCATATATAGTTGGTGAAAGGTGAGGAGATAGAACACGATTATCTTTTCTTAAGTTCATTGGTTGAATATCATCCAAATCCACCCATTTTGTTTCTTCATCTTTTCAAATACTAGGACCTGAAAGTGATAATGAGAATGAAGGTATTGTTGATACAGTATCAACAACAAGCGTAAGGCTATTTTATTGCAGTCAAACAATATCATGTTAGACCCAATAAAGTATCTGACAAATATCAATTAGTACAACTCAGATAAAAACTGGAACTATTAATGTGACCAGCAGTAGGGTACATGACTCATAAAACCAGGTAATGTTTCTAGTACATATTGTTTATTCAGTTATTGTGATCATAGGATGAGGTGAGATATCTGAATTTTGAGTACCTATCAGGGTAATTACTATTTTATAAATAATAAATCCAACCAATACAATTTTTCTACTTATGGAATTCAAAGTGCTGTTGCTAAATTCAGTCATAATGATTAGATAGACAAACGAAATAGCTGTAGCAGTTTGTGCCATTAGAAACAAAACTGATACTTTAATTTTTTTATAAGTCAATGAATAATTGCTATAAAGATTTACCTGCAAGGATCTTGATTTTCTTTGGTGATACTTTAAAACAGAGTTTTATCCACAATACCGAAACAGAATATTTGCACTCG
>JAEQML010076717.1:0-13222 GCA_016904865.1 Pissodes strobi
AAACTAATAAAGATGTCACAATAATTAAACGCCCTAGCCTTACACATATCTTAACGGATTTGGTTAAAGAGTATTTTTTTAAAATATATAACTCAATTAACAAAAAGGGAAGACCTAAATGAAAAAAAAAACTATTCTTCATAAAAGTTTCGCTTATGTCTTGACAAGGTAATAGAGTAAATCCCATATTTTTATCTTGTAAACTAACAAAGATATCACAATAAACGCCCGTGACCCTTTTTCGTCAGTAATCGCCGTGACGCGACCTTCAAATTTTACTTCCGGCGGCGGCGGCGAGCGTTAAGAAGTTTCACCTAAAGTTGATTATAGACCCTAAAAAACGAAACTAGACCTGAGGATACCATCTTGTAGAAGAGAAAAGTGGCAATGAGAATGTGACACTTATTTTGATTCATCTCTTGAAATAAAGCCAGGGTATCATAAAAACTATTCGGTAAAAAATTGTCTTTTATTTGCAGATATCTTCGGAAATATTAGGAATTTTTTCGATTTAAAAGCGGCATTTTGTTCAGTGTTAAAGTGCGCAACTTCTCCCCAATTCCATAACTCTTAGGGTTTCCGAGATTCCCATGCATACACTTGAACTTGTGCATATATGTCCTTTATTATTATTTTGTTCATTTGAAACTATTTCACTTCATGCATGGCCGGCGGCCCTCCGCTCGCTTCGCTAGATCCATGGGCGCTACCAACAAAAACTAACCCAATGCATGCCCAAAATCACAGTTTACCTGTTTATACAAAGCTTTTATTCGGTATCTACCCCGATCGAGTACGGGACATCAATTAGTTGATCCTCGTTATCTCGTTTACCTAAAAATTTTGCAATTAATATGCACATACCTGTCGTTAATATTGCTTTGACAGCAATGTCGCGATCACATCTGACGCGACCATTGGGGAATACTTAGTCACACTCACCATATAACATTAAAAACATATAAGAACTGGTTTAGAATTTTTCAAGCTATTCCCACATGAAGTTGTGTTTTTCTAAATAAATCATTTTGATCAGCTTCGAAACCTTACATTTTGAAGTTGCCCCCATGCTTTCCTACGTTTCAAATCAATGGCTTTCTGATGGTGTAGCAGAAAACCACGGACTATTACAAATTTACACCTTTTGAGTCTATGTATATTTTAATATTAGCTTAGATTTTGTTCCTTTTCTCATCCCTTTACACTACAGTTTGAATCACAATTCATTTTTGTTTCATCTGATTTCCAAGATTTTGGGGGTGGTCGAACGTCAAGTTTGCCCCCTATAAAAAGTTATTGAGGGATTGAAGAAAGTTCGTATTTAATGCAGTATTTTTTCCCTAACCCAGATTTAATTATTCTGTGATTTTTTTCATATAGAAGGCTTTGTGTCCACAGTCAGAATTATACCGCAAATACTTGATAGATTCACTGCATTTAACAAACGCCACTTTAACTTTTTCTGTTTAATTTCAAGTCTGCGAAGTTTATATTTTCTATTGAAATTCGAGTTTTTAAGTACAATTATGACAGTTTACACTGTAAACTATCGTAATAAAATTGTGCTTAAATAGGTTAGCACAAGTAGTTGCGAGGACTGTACTCGATTTATTTGTTTCTACAATTGGATTTATTTTTTTATTTACTATAGGTGGATTGACCGGAGTAATTTTAGCAAATTCATAGACGTGATCAAAACGCGTCCATTTTAGAGAATTAAAATTATTTACTGTAAACATTAAGTAGTTGATTTTGATCACTCGCAGACTGCACGGTGGTGCAAGGTCCTCGCAAAAGATAAAGATCGCGACCTAGGTCTACTAAGTAACAACGGAGACCCATTTCCCTGGTTCGTCGGTAACAGACGACAGAAACTGGTCAGACGAGACAAACCTTCAACCTACCGATCTGGACTGGCAAAGTGCCAACCAAATAGTTAGTGACGACAAAATACGATGGGCATTACCAAAGAAAATTCTACTACGAATAATTTTCTTTGGCATTACTAAGCTTCTCACCCTTCAAATTGACAGGTACTGACGGCATCCGTCCAGCTCTACTACAGTGGGGCTTGGACGAGTTACTGTCGCACTTGGTAAAGGTGTTCTGGGCATGTCTAGCGCTGCGCTATATCCGAAGCGGGTGTTCATACCACTGTCACCAAAGCCTAACGACCAATCAGCCTAACATCATTTGTGCTAAAAACTCTGGAGAGGCTATGTGAGCGATATTTGAAGGACAGCGTACTGGTCAACCGACCGCTGCATCCCAACCAACATGCGTACACTACGGGAAGATCGACCGACACGGCCTTGCATTCAGCAGTGAGCCGGACATAGAGATCTCTGGACAATAATGAGTCCACCTTAGGTGTATTTATTGACATTGAAGGTGCGTTTGATAAAATCACCTTTGGAAAACTCAATGCCGCCTTAACAAACAGTGGCTGGATTTTCAACACGCTCTCAAAGAAACGCGTGCAAATAAAGGTGGAAGAAACTGTAGTGAGAGGCACCGTTGTCAGAGGCTGTCCGCCGGGAGGCGTTCTGTCGCCACTGATGCTATGGAACCTTGTTCTCGTCAGCCTCTAGCATCGCCCCAACTCAGATGGATTCTACACCAATGCATATGCAGACGATCTTGCGATACTGCTCAACGGAAAGTTCGAAGGAGTTCCTCCGTGCAATCGAATGCAGAGTGTCATTCGCTTAGTCGAAAAGTGGTGTAGGGAGCACTCCCTCTCTGTAAATCCCAGGAAGACGGAGATGGTGCTCTTCACCAGAAAAGGGAGGATGGAGCTACTACGAGCTCCGACCCTCCTAAACACACAACTAAATTTTGCATTTGAGGTAAGATACCTTGGGCCCACCTTCGATGCTAAATTAACCTGGAATCTTCACTTAGAACGAAGACTAAAGAAGGCATACATCTCTTATGAACAGTGCCGCCGGACCGTGAGTAAAACCTGGGGGATGAAACCCAGGGTCGTAACGTTGATCTATACTGCCCTCATAAGACCTATGATTGCCTATGGAGCCGTAGTTTGGTGGCCCAAGAGTCTACAAAAAACGGCAATGCTTAAGCTCAGTCAGATACAGAGAACTGCCTGCCTAACTGTAACGGAAGCTATGAGAACAACCCCAACCACAGCCATGGAAGTAATGTTGTGCCTGCCTCCCCTAGATATTTATCTAAGGGAGGTGGCTCTGACTACGTTGCTAAGGCTCAAAGTCGTTGGTGTGCCACCCAGCATATAATGTGGAGAGACTAGACGACACCTGTGGGAAGGGGCAGTCGGCCACTACTGGTCAGTACAGGTCAGTAACGCCATAATTCACTGGTGGATCCCGCGCGCAAAAACAGAATTTCTGTGTGCTGGGTTAAAGGACATGCACAGTGCGAAGGTAACAAATCAGCGGACAAATTGGCTAGAAAGGCAGCCGGTTCAAACATTATAGGAGCCGGCCCTTCAAACCTACCTGTCGCGACGACATATGATAAAAAAATATCACCCATGAAGACTTTAGGGCAATATGGGACGAAACAACTAACTGTCGACTGGCCAGGGAGCTACTAAGCTACTCTAATGAGTCTGCAGCAAACGCATACCTGGATATGTCAAGGAAGACTCTACGACTCATGGCAGGGATTCTGACTGGACACTGTCAGCTAAGGAAACATCTCCACACAATGAGATTATGCGAGACACCTATATGTAGAGGCTGTGACTGTGAACAGCAGGACGAGACAGTAGAGCATCTGTTCTGCGACTGCGACGCTGTTTCGGAACTAAGGGAATCCATTTTGGGAGAACGATGGCCAACCATGGCTCCTCCTCGGGCAACATCGCCGCCTTTTTTACAACACTAGGCTGGACGATGGCCTAGATGGATTGGTTGACCTAGGGAGGGCGCACAGGGGGTCCAATGGGGCCTAAGTGCCGCGGCCTTTCAAGGCCTCTCACCATTTCCAGAAGCAGTTTATTTAACGATAGCAATACGATATCTGAATTAAATTATTATCGTCGGTTTCAGAACGTCTTGCGACGTTGTCCAATGCCTAACTTCCACGTCCTCCGGTCATTCCATTGGTCCTCTGTTAAATCCCTGGCACTCATTGCTCTTGTTATGCCCTCTTTCCATGTCTTCTTAGGCTTCCTGCGATTTTGAGGTACCCACTGCATAACTTTTTTGGGGAGTCTTGTATCATCCATTCTCTGAACATGGCCGTACCATATCAGTTGTTTCCTTTCAATATCGGTTGTTAAAGATCCGTCTATACCTACTCGTTGTCTAACTTCTTCGTTTCGAACCCTCTCTCTTCGAGATATTCGTAAACTCCGCCTAAAAGCGTCCATTTCTACTGCTTCAAGTTTTCTTCGGTTGGCCTCTGTTATCCTCCACGTTTCTGCGCCGTAGAGCAGACTACTTTTTATCAGGGTCTCATAGATATTGAGCTTCCGTTTCTCGGCTATTTCAGTACTCCAAAATACACCATTCAGACAGCCAATTGTCCTCGTAGCTTGTGTTACTCGCTTTTTAATCTCCTTGTCATCTTCACCCGTTGTGTCAAATATAACTCCCAAATAGGTATATTCATTGCAGGATTTTACTTCGTCGTTGTCCAGTTGTATGTTGGATAATTCTGCATCAATTGGTAAATATTTTGTTTTTTGTGTATTTATTTCCAAACCCCATCGTTTATATTCCTCCTGTAGTTTTCTCGTCATATATTCCAGATCGTCTTTATCATTAGCTATGATAACCTGATCGTCTGCGAACTGCAGAGTATATAAACATACATCTCCTAGGTCAACACCCTTTCCATTGCATTTTCTTTTCCACTGTCTCAAGGCCTTTGCCACATAGATCTTGAACAGTGTGGGTGAGACACAGCAGCCTTGTCGTAAACCTTTATTGGTCAAAAAATGTTCAGATAATCTATTGCCTATTTTGATTTGTGATGTCGATTCTTCGTACAGGTTTTTTAGGGCTCTAATTAGGGTGCGGTTAATGTTGGTTTCCTGTAACACTCTAAATAGTCTGTTAACGGGGACGGTATCATATGCTTTGTGTAGGTCAATAAACATGAGGTGTGTCTCTTGATTAGTTCCACTTTTTTTCTCTATTAGTTGTTTCAAACAGAAAATGTTATCCGTGCAGGTTCTTCCAGCGCGAAATCCGGACTGTTCCTCCTCGTTCTTGGTATTCTTGCTCTATTAAATCTCGGAGAATTCGTCCGTATAATCGACTTATGGTACTGGTTACCGATATACCTCTGTAGTTGGAGCAGTCTAGTTTGTTACCCTTTTTGTGTATTGATGATATATAGGCAATTTTCCATTCTTTTGATATTGGGGCACAGTTTAAAAATTTATTTATGCACCAGGTTAGTGCTTTAAAGAGTTTCTCTGAGCCACAATTTATTAACTCGCGTGGAATATCCTCCAGTCCCGGAGCTCGATTATTTTTAAGTTCTGCTACCGCTTTTTTTAATTTTGACACATTGATGTTAATTGTTTCTCCGTCGATATTTATTTCTGTGGGTGAATTTGTAACGTATTCATCCCTACTTTCCGTAAAGAGTGTTTCATAATAACCTTTCCATTTGTCCATTGGTATTAGCTGTAACCTGGTGGTCTGTTTTCCTGGAGCTTTTACTCTGTTGATGAATTTTTCCTCCCAAATACGTCTTAATTTCTTGACATTTCTTGTCCCATATTTCTCGTTTTGCAGTTCTTATTCTGTGTCTTGTTGTTCTTTTTATTTCTAAATATGTCTCTCGATCTCGATCTTGTTGTTCTTTACTACTTAATCACTTTTTGTAGGCATCCTTCCAAGTGAAAATATCATGAGCAAAGCATCATAACGATACGTACATTCCTTGGGTATTTTTGTCAGAAATGTTTATAAGTTTATAAGTACTTAATAAATACTTACAACCAATGTTAATTCAGTGTCAGACAATATATGACTAGAAACTAAACGTAAGAAAAACGCTAGTCAAAACATTCATATTTATTTTTACCTTGGCCGCTATGAGAATAACAATCACCGAGACAATCACCGACGAAGTTTATGTCGTTAAACCTCGATCTGATACAATTTATGATATCGAATGAATTCGTGACAGAGACAGGCAGCATAAATTATCCTAAATAGAGAAAAAAATACTCCACATTTCCGCGATAAAAAAAAATTTTTGGGCTAAGAAAATAAGAAATTTGTGTTCCCTAAAAAGGCCAAAATACCTTTAACCCACTAACCACGAGTTCATACAAAAAAAATTGCAAAATTTTACTCGCTAAATGTTTTTTTTATGTTTTACAATATCTTAAGCCATTTTTGACACTGAAAATATTAGGCATAAAAAAAAATTAACAAATTTATTCGCTTAAATGTCATAAAATGTCCTACACCCGAAAATGAAAGATTAAACGGAACCAAATTATAATATTACCAAGTGGTACCCGTGACTTCCTCCGCGTTAAGATTTATGACCATCCCCTTGCATCAAGTACCTAACTTTCAAATATAAAAAAAAATACATTTTATGTAAAATACAAATTACGTGTTTCGCGGATTTTCAAAACAGTATATATGTTTTGAGATAAAGCATATTTTGATTTTAAGTGAGTTATTTCAATAGAGTATTTCCAAGGGTGGCAATCCTTCTTGTCATTTGAATTTTGAAAAATGGCTATACTCCAAAAGTCAGCTTTCTATTAAAAAATAAAGTTACTTTTAATGTTAGCAGGGTTTCTAGATTTTAGTCTGCTGGACGAGGCTGCGGGAATGGAATCGTGATTTGGGAGTTCCGCGTTAGACATAATCTTTTCATATTCCCGGGCTAGGACTTCTTGTCTCAGCAGCTCAGAATGAGTTATATGACTGAGCGTTGGGAGCTAGAGAGTGGGGGGTAGTTTTTATGCAGCCCGTAATTGTGCGCCATCTAGTTTTATGATGTTTATACCCTGTTCATATGTAAATACCTACGTCGATTTTTATTCCTTAGTAGATAGTTTTAAGAATGTTATCTTTTGGGATGTGTTTCTAATAATACCAAAAATATATGTTTCTATATATTTTTACGTTGAAAAATTATTGTTGTTTTGATGCTTTTATATAAATAAATAAAAATAATTGCAAACCTTTGATAATCCGCCGCCAATGCCAGATCACAAATATTTCACGTCAATCTCGAAAAGTTAAGAACGTTGAAGACGTTGCTGAATGGATTGATCTCAGAATAAACCCATCGACAACGCAGTTTATTATGAACCTGATCACCGTATTTTCATAACAGATAAAGAAAAACCATTACCATTGCAACACCGAGAATGGAGAAATTTGAGACATAATATCCAACGTTACAGACTGTATGATGATGATGATTACCCAGATCTCCCTTCTTCACTACTTCATTAATGAATTGCTCGAAATATTATTAGTAATATAAGATGAAAAATTAACAAAAGTAAACAAACCTACCACTTCCCTTACCTTTTCTGGGCACATTGCTCATAAGCTACCAGGCTCGATCTGGAGTACGTATACCCAAGTTGAAGTCTAGAAGGTTTTCGCTCAATATTTCCGATGCCCGACCTGAGTACATTTTGAGGCATTTTAATTTTATCGAAATAAACGTGGTCAGTAATGTTTGACTAGCTGCCAGGAGATACGATATTAGCATAAACAAGTAATTTCGATGTTCAGCAGATGGTGATTCAAGGAGTATATAAAGAATGAGAATTATTTCTTCTTCAAAGTATTTATTGCCATTTGCATTTCACTTACAAGGAAACATAGAAGTTACTGATTAAGTCATAATGCAAGCTGATGGCACCGCCAAAAAGGTTTCACCTTACCTGAAATATATAATAAATACTTATTGAATACAATAAATGAAACACCCTTTGTATTCCATGCAAAACTATAATCCAAGAGGACTTCATAAGGTAGCGTAACAGAGCGCTATCGGCCTAATCTATTGAATTATAACAAGGAAGTCCATATAATTAAACAGATCGCTTTTAACAACCACCTTCGGTCCCAGTCTTGTTGAAAATACACCTAAACAAAACTCAAAAACTTAGAAGGAAACTTTCTCATAGTTTGTTAGATAATTCATACAAAAAATACTTCTCCATTCCTTTTTATAACATAGAAACTAATGATAAAATTTACAAAACTATTCGTCATTATGTTAGTAATTCTCTGGTCTCTCTTAAAAATAAAAAATTACAAACCTTTTTAATTTAAAGATAAGATCTACATCGGTACAACTTGTAGACCATTCAGAGTCCGTATCAGCGGACACATAAATAGGAATAACTCTGATTTTGCAGAAAATTTACGAAATCATAACAATAGTTTCAGTCCTTATTCTCTCAAAAATCATGCATAACATCTCATCAAAAAATTTCAATAGGCTCGACTTTATGGAGGATATCGAGATCCACAACGAGCTGTTTATAAAGACCCATTCCCTTAACACTCATGTTAATCTCAACAGATCATACATTTCATTACACAGGAGACTTCTAGACTAAAATTCCTTTGTGTCCGCACATTTGTGAAGGAAAGAATTTCACTTGATCAAGGACTTTCTTTTTTAATTTTTTTTTTCACTTCCTAATAAAGGAATGCAATTTAAATTATTTTCATCTCTACAACTCACATTTTGGGTGGGGTCAGCCTTGCCCATCTCTTCTACACTGGATTTAAATACCCTTAACAAAACATTTCTTTACCTATCATCAAATACTAACTAAGCAACCCAAAAAAAGTAGGGGTACTCGGGTGGATCGGGTTGGGTTGGGCTGATGCCTGCTCCTAATGTAGTTACTATTTTAGTTAGTTAAACTCTTTCTTTTCTTTTTTCAATTTGTTCGAGTTGAGCTAGTCTAGGCTAATATCTTCTGTTAATTTAGTCTACTATTATTCACTTGATTAAGGGCTTTCTTCTTTTTTCAAAAACAATTTTCAGGCCATCACTAATATATTCAATTAAAACTTCAAATATTTTTTCGCTAATTCAGGCTACATAAAATTGATCATATCATTTTGTTAATCTCATTTAGCTTAGTGACAGCCAGTCTGTATTTTAGGAATACCTTAGACAATTAGGTACTTTATTTGTTTTTATCTTCTAGACTCAACACTTGTTTTTTAAAATTTAAAATTACCGCCAATTCTTGGCGTATTACTTCCTGCGTCATCAGTCTACTTGTCAAGACTGTCAACAGCGATACATTTGCCGTTTCACCTAAAAGCGTGGCTCATACCTCGCTTTTGTTTTAAAAATTATATGAACCCTTTTCTTAAAATGTAATGTGCAATTTGTGAAATTTTTATGTGACCATTGTCTATTTGTGTTGGTTGTTTATCTTGATGGATATGTTCTTGTTTTCCATTGACAAATAAGTAAAAGATCTCCCACCATTTTCCTTTAATTCTACTCTTTAAAAAATCACAAAGAATCCTCATTCTTAATTTACATTTTAATTAACTCCTTTCAAATCCTAACAAATTTAGTATCTAAACATAACAATGTCAATTGTGTCATTTTCTCATTTTATTTACCTAAAAATTCTGCAGTAGTCTCTGACTTTCCACTAATGGGTGGTTGTTTTACTTACTTTCCAAGTAACACTGATTATGGCTTCGGCCGAAAGCGCTCTGTTACGCAACTTTTTTAATCCTTCTGGATTAAAATTTTGCCTGGAACACAAATTGTGTTTCATTTATTATTTTTCGTACAGGCACACAGTCTTTTTACACTTCATTTAACTTATTGGGGTGTAAGGGGCGAAAGCATTATTGGTAATCTGCTAGACCAAATATCAACCTCACCTGCTCGATTGATGACTTTGATCATCTGGTGCACCCTCCTAGTGAACCTACGAGGCTCTGACGACCGAGTCACGGCGGTATAACCGTTCCAACGAGGTATGGGGAAATACATATCTGACACCACTCGCCAACCCGCATGGCAAGCGTGGCATTTTAACCGCCGAAATCCCACACTGCAGATGAAATGCCAGATTTTAAAACTGCATTACCCCAGGTGAGTCGGACAAGTCCAGAATCTCACACCAATACACTGGCCTGTCCCAAGGATTCTGGGGGGGGGGCAATGACTGATGAATAAAAATCGTCGCTATTCAAAACCACTGACGCTGAAAATTGCAACATATAATGTCCGAACATCAGAAAGGAAACGTCATCAGAAAGGAAATTGCTAGAACTGGAAGAGACATTGCAAAGGATAGATTGGGATATCGTGGGACTGAATGAAACAAGACTAAGAGGAGAAAGCTGGTATACTCTTAAATCCGATCATGCTTTTTACCATATTGGTGACCAAAATGAGTCCATTGGTGGAATCGGTTTCTTCGTCAACAAGAAACATATAAACAACGTTTCAGTCATAAAGAGTATATCCACACGTGTTGCCTACCTGATACTAAAACTAAATTCACGTTACAGATAATTATTCAAGTTTATGCGACAACCAGTACTCACTCTGACGAAGAAATTAACAACTTCTACAATGACATTCAGACAGCTCTAGAAGAAGTTCACAATTACATTATCTTTATAAGCGGAGATTTTAACGCGTAAATAGGGCTCAAATCAGACGAAACAGAAATATCCCCGGGAAACTTTGGTACTGGCACTAGAATTCAACGGAGAGAAACCCTATTAAACTTTCTTTTAGAAAACGGCTTATTCCTGATGAACAGCTTCTTCTATAAGAAACCTAATCGATGATGGACGTGGATAAGTCCAAATGGAGAAACGAAGAATGAGTTCGATTTTATCATAACCAGACAAGAAATAGACAGTACATGACGTAAAAGTCCTAAACCAGATGAACATCGGAAGCGATCATCGGATGGTGAGAGCAATCGTAAAAATCAACCTAGATCACGAGAGATACAGACTGACTAAAAACAAAAAAAAAACGAGGATATAGCAAAACCCAGATAGCCTCGATGAATACCAGGAAATCATCGCAAAGTCTCTGAACGACAACATACAGACAGACAGCATAGAAAAACTCAATGAAAGAATTACTAAATCCATCGTTGAAGCAACTAACAAGTTCTGTTGTAACAAAAAAATAACACTAAGCCAAGCCAACACACTCAACAATTAATGAACAATCGAAGAAAACTCTTGCAGCAGGATAACTTAAGCCAACAAGATGTGAGAGAACTAAATAAAAATATCTCTAAAAACGTAAGAAAAGGCTTAAGAAATTACAACTACGAACAAATTGTGAATATAATAGATGAAAATAAAAGTTTGAAGAAAAAAAGTGACAAAGGGTAAAAGAGAAATTCTAAGGCCTAAAAACAGACACGGCAGGGTAACAACCAATAGAAAAGAATTGTTCCAGGTAGTAGAAGAATTCTATGCAGAGCTATGCCGAAACAGACATAAAATGGAAAAACAACCAAAGAAGCGAGCAAAGGAGATTAGGGAACAAACGGGAGTAATAAATCAAGGTTCGGAAGAGCTACACGAAATCAAAAAATCACTACAAGAGATGAAAAATAGTAAGTCTCCGGGCGAAATCAATAAAAAAGCTCTTCAATTTATGCCTTTATAACGCTTCCTTACCACAAAGCTGGAACAACATACTGATGGTCTTGATACACAAAAAGGGCGACACTACTGACTTGGAAAATTACAGGCCTATAAGCTTACTGTCTAACCTAAACAAGTTTTTCACGAAAATAATAATAAAAAGACTGGAGAGAAAACTGGACTTCTACCAAACAGTAGAACAGGCAGGCTTCCGTTCAGGATACGGAACAAATGATAACCTCCTCACACTAAAGCTGCTCATTGAGATAACAATAGAATACCTATAACAGGCCATTGGTGCTTGTGTTTGTTGATTTTCAAAAAGCATTTGACAACATCGAAATGCATGCGATTCTGGAAGCACTTGGTAAATGTCGGATAGATTACAGATACACACGTTTGATACATAATATTTACTACAACTCAATAGCCAGCGTAAAGATTCATAATACCACTAGAAAGTTTTCCATACAGAGAGGAGTAAAACAGGGCGATATCCCCAAAGCTATTTACACCGTTCTAGAATATGCTTTTAGGACCCTAGCCTGGGATAACAAAGGTAGTACAGATGGGAAAAAATTGAACAATCTACGCTTTGCGGACGACATAGTGCTGATAACAGATGATTTGAGCGGGCAACAAAAAACGTTGGCCTGTGTATAAGTCAACAAAAAACAAAAATCATGACTAATTTGGTACTTGGTGGAATTATATCTCTAGAGGACAAAATCATTGAAGTGGTTGACAATTACAAATATCTAGGTCACGAAATTAGAATAAGTCGAGCTAATCAAACGCAGTAACTACAAAGAAGAATCTCTCTAGGGTGGGCTGCATACGGTAGACTAAGGGATGTCTTTAGAAGCAGCATTCTAATAAGCCTAAAATCAAAAGCCTTCAATCGATGCGTATTACCAGTGATGACCTACGGTGCCAAAACGCTTACACTGACAAGGAACACCGTACATAGATTGGAGGTTGCTCAGAGAAAAATGGAGAGAGCTGTGCTTGGAATGCGAACTCAAGATCACGTAAGAAATACGTGCATCCGGCAAAGAACAAAGGTCCAAGACATAATACAGAGAAACACGACACTAAAATGGAAGTGGGCAAGACATGTTGCGAGATTCAAAGGGGACAGATGATCTCTAAGAATAATAAATTGGAGACTCCGCGCAGACAAAAGAAGCAGAGGAAGATCGCCAACACGTTGGAGCGACGATATAAAAAGAGTAGACGGAGACTGGATTCGAACAGCTCAATATAGAGCCAGTTTAATGGCAGTGGACTCAACACCAGGCTGGGAGATGATTAACTTATTGAAGATTGAGGTAGCAACGCATTGGCATAAATACAGTGTCAGCAATTATCCAATTGTTCAACTCAGCTGTGTAACCCCCGCTGGCAAACTCGCGTCTACCTACAGCAAATTTTCGCCATTCGGACCTGCGCATTTGGCAGCAGCTCAGTGTTCTTCTAATATTTCACTTCACGCACAGCATTTCGCTCGCTCCGGGGGCGCAACCAAACAAATCTAACCTAAACTAAACCAAGGCAATGCCCAAAATCAAGAAAAACATGAAAAAAACAACTTTGAAAAATATATGAATTAGTACATACGCATG
>JAEQML010076718.1:0-13221 GCA_016904865.1 Pissodes strobi
GATATATTGGCCTATGTCACTCATATATGGAGTAGGGCAATTGAGAACTACGGAGAGTCTCGAGCGATTGCGTTGGATATTTCAAAGGCATTCGACAGAGTTTGGCAAGACGGACTGCTCAGCAAACTACCGTCATTCGGACTGCCAGCCTCTCTCTGCAGCTGGCTTGCCAGTTTCCTTAAGAGCCGATCTCTGCACGTTGCAGTCGATGGACACATCTCGGACACATTCACCATCAACGCGGGCGTGCCTCAGGGCGCAATACTTTCACCAACTCTGTTCCTCATCTATATTAATGACCTGCTGACCGAAACAAATAATCCTGTTTACAGTTTTGCAGATGACAGTACCCTTGTCTCCCACTTTAGATCAGAAAAACCCTTACCAGCGACTGAGACTCATCACCGCAGACAGGAGCAGATTACAGCAATTAATCAAGACCTGGAGAAAGTTCAAACTTGGGGCGACCGAAATTTGGTCCAGTTCAATGCAGCAAAGACCCAAGCAGCCACGTTTACCAAGAGGGCCAATACAGCGGGCCCTGACATTGTTATGGCAGGGTCGACCATTCCTTCATCCTCGTCAATCGGACTGCTGGGTATCTCGGTCAACAGCAATATGTCCTGGCATGACCGCGTTGTTAACATCGCAAAATCAGCCTCCCAGAAGCTTGGTGCGCTATTTCGCAACAAAAAACTCTATACACCGCAGCAGTTGCTCTTGCTCTACAAAGCGCAAATAAGACCGTGCTTAGAATATTGCTCACATATCTGGGGTGCCGCACTAAAGCACACCCTAAAGCTGCTGGATTGCATACAGAAGAGAGCAGTGCGTCTCGTCGGCGACCCGGAGTTGACCCGGAATCTAGATAGTCTGGAACACCGCAGACATGTAGCCGAGATATCTCTGTTTTACAGATACTTTCACGGCAGATGTTCCCAGGATTTGGCCCGCTTCATCCCGCCCCTGGCAGCTCCTGTCAGACAGTCACGACAGACAGCAAGAGCGCACCAGTTCGTCGTACAACTGGAAACTCCTAGAACATCGCTTTACAAGAACTCCTTTGTCTGGCGCACTGCATCACTGTGGAACTCACTCCCAGAACATCTGTTTCCCACTAATTACAACTTACAAATATTCAAGAGCCGTGTCAATCAACATCTTCGCACACACACCGCTCGTCGAGCGCCATAGGGTCTTCCTTTAGTGTGTGTGCCACTGCCATAAAAAAAAAAAGAGATTTTTGAAAAATTCCTTTTTGGGGAGCTTTATAGGTGAAATGTAACAATAATCCATCACGGGAGCTCAGTAAAATTGTTTCTAAAATTTGTTATTAACAAATATTGGCAGTAAAATCCTTAACGAACTAGATACGCAAAAGGCATCAGAACCAGACGGAATACCTGCCATCGTGTTAAAGAACTGCGCCAACGAACTAACGCCCGTTTTTTTCAGGCTTTTTTCTCTGTCTTACGTAAAAGGGATTTACCCATCGTCTTGGAAAGTCACTCGAGTGCAACCTATTCCAAAAAAAGGCAAGAAAACTACGCCCTCAAACTATCGCCCAATTGCCTTGCTTCCAATAATCTCCAAAGTCACGGAACGTGTAGTCAATGGCCTATGTCACTCATATATAGAGTAGGTCAATTGAGAACTACGGAGAGCCTCGAGCGATTGCGTTGGATATTTCGAAGGCATTCGACAGAGTTTGGTATGACGGACTGCTCAACAAACTGCGGTTCTTCAGAATGCCAACCTCTCTTTGCAGCTGGCTTGCCAGTTTCCTTAAGAACCGATCTCTGCACGTTGTAGTTGATGGAAACATCTCAGACATATTCACCATTAACGCGGGCGTGCCTCAGGGTGCAATACTTTGACCAACGCTGTTCCTCATCTATATTATTGACCTGCAGAACGAAACGAATAATCCTGTTTACAGTTTTGCAGATGATAGTACCCTTGTCTCCCGATTTAGATCAGAAAAACCATTACCAGCGACTGAGACTTATCACCCCAGACAAGAGCAGATTACAGCATTTAATCAAGACCTGAAGAAAGTTCAAATAGAAACTTTTGCCAGTTTAATGCAGTAAAGACCCAAGCTGCCACGTTTACCAAGAGGGCCAATACGGCGGGAAATGACATCATTATGGCAGGATCGACCATTCCTCCATCCTCGTGAATCGGACTGCTGGGTGTCTGGGTCAACAGCAATATGTCCTGACAAACCACGTTGCTAATATCGCAGAATCAGCCTCTCAGAAGCTTGGTGCGCTATCTCGCAACAAAAAGCTGTATACATCACAGCAGTTGCTCTTGCTCTACAAAGCGCAAATAAGACCGTGTTTAGAATATTGCTCACACATCTGGGGTGCCGGACCAAAGCACACCCTAAAGCTGCTGGATTCCATTTAGAAGAGAGTTGTGCATCTCGTCGGCGACCCGGAGTTGACTCGGAATCTGGATAGTCCGGAACACCGCAGACATTTGGCCGAGATGTCCCTGTTTTACAGATACTTTCACGGCAAATGTTCTCAGGATTTGGCTCGCCTCATCCCGGCCCTGGCAACGCCTATTAGACAGAAACAACATACGGCAAGAGCGCACCAGTTCTTCGTACAACTGGAAACACCTAGAACATCGCTTTATAAGAACTCCTTTCTCTGGAGCACTGCATCACTGTGGAACTCACTCCCAGGACATCTGTTTCCCCCTAATTACAACCTACAACTCTTCAAAAACCATGTCAATCAACATCTTCGCGCACACACCGCTAGCCGAGCGCCATAGGATCTCCGTATAGTGTGTGTGCCACTGCCACAAAAAAATGCACCTCAGTGTTTGGTATCGTTCTTATATTACACTTCACGCATGACCCTTCGCTCGCTTCGTTCGATCCGGGGGCGAAACCAAACAAAACTAACCCAAACTAGCCCAAGGCATGCCCAAAATCAAGAAAAAACAACTCTGAAAAATATATGAATTAGCACATGAAGGCTCAAATTTGATGTACGTCGACGCGAGTCAGTTTGACAACATTGTCCTGTCAACCGTCACCTGCCAATCGAGATTCGCGTCTAGGTACACCAATTTTGAGCCTTCACGTGCCAGTTCATATATTTTTCAAATTTGTTTTTTCTTGGTTTTGGGCATGCCTTGGGTTAGTTTGGGTTAGTTTTGTTTGGTTGCGCCCCGGGAGCGAGCGAAGCGAGCGGATAGTCATGCATGAAGTAAAATATTGGAAACATAACACTGCGCTGCTGCCAATATTTGTTAATAACAAATTATAGAAACAATTTAACTGAGCTGTCTTGGCGGATTATTGTTACATTTTGCCTATGTAATCACCCTAAAAAGAAATTTTTGAAAAATCTCTTATAACAGCGAAAACCCGTTTTCTAAATAATTACCGAAGAAGCTATTTAGAATAACATATTTAGATGATTTACAAAATTACTAAAATTGTATGTGTCTTCTTTTCTAAAATCCTAAGGCATTTTTAACGATCCCGATATACCGGGTGACCACGAGATTACTACCCAGTTCGTAATTTTCTTATAAAACGATACATCGATTTGAAATTTTAAGAAATCGTATCGTTGCTTCAGATGCATATTTTGGCAGTGTGACCACCATAGCGTCATTTCCGGTTTAACCGGAAGTCGTGTCAACTTCGATATTTTAAATAGAATACCCTGTATAATTTTCAAAATTTAGATTCTACGGAAAATTTTAAGTATAAAACATGTATTACACCTTATACCTATCTTTGCCAGATTTCGAGATAATGACAATTGAAAATATCATATTGATCGTCCATTCCATGAAGTTGACAGAAAACAAATGAATGTAGGAAAAATCTATTATGATTATTAAAGCTTATTTGAGAGTTACTATCTAATAATGGCATAACAATTTCACTTCCGGTTTAACCGGAAGTACTACAAAATCTCACTTTCAGACTCAAATTATTTCAATAATTTTAATGGAATTTTTAGGAGAAGTTTCTTTTTGTTTTTATTTTTTTTGCAAGGAGAATTGAGCGAAATGCTTTATGAATTACGACTGGCATGGCGGTAAGTCAAGAATTAATTTTCCATTTTGATGAAGCACCTTGTCATTTCTCAATGAACTTAAAGGAATGGTTGAACCGAAATATCCGAAACAAAGGGATGAGACGTGCTTTCCCTAAAGATTCTCATTTCGCATATTGGCCTGCGAGGTTACCTGACCTCACGCCCCTGGACTAATACCTGTGGGAAAGCGTAAAAGAAATGGTGTATATAGAGAGGTCACCTGACGTTAATGCGCTAAAGATAAGCATTTGATAAGCTTGCAATGAATTAGAATCAGTCAGAATTGTCAATGCAGTGAAGAAATTTCCAAAAAAAAAAAAAAATTGTAAAATGCCTTCAAAGTAATTGGCGATCGGCCGGAACGGAGGGGTAAGGAATTTGTGTGTTTTTTTTTATTAATTATGAATTTTAATTGTATTTATTATCTTTTACCTTGTGAGAACATTGATTTTTGAATGCAAATGTTTTCGATTATCATTAGAACTATTTTGTTAATTATTTCTTTCTTAGTATAGTAAAAGTCCATTGCAGAAGTGGAGTGAATTTTTCAATTCTTAGGGAAGTCTTTAGAAAGACTCCTTGACTTCCCTAAGTATTTGTTTTTTTTTCATTATAAAACTTTGTATATCGTCTAATATGTGATTCTAAACGACTTTTTCAAATGAGTTTGTATGGGTTACTCTTAGGTTAAACTAGCGTTTTTGTAATTTTTGGCTATACCATATATAAAAACTGATTCTTTTCTCGGCAAATTCTATTCTTCTTTCACGAAAATTTTTTTATGAAATTTTTTGCTAAAATCGTTAATAAAAAAGTTTTCCACATTATGTTAACTAAAATTTTGCAGAGGCTTTATGTAGCATCATTGTTGCAACATGGCTGCTTGAGAGCACACGATAGATGTGAAAACTTCAACAAAGGAAGATTAATATTGTGAAATACAAGTAGATTTTGTGTTCTATATTTTTAGATTACTTGCGACAACCTTAATGTTTAAAGTCGTATCTTACGTGAAAATCTTTCATAAAATCGACAGAAACTGCTGCTTATCGCTTCAAGAATGTCCAAATTTTCCGGTCATGGCCCATTTTTCCATCTTCAAATCGTTTTGACTTAGATTTCAGGCAAAAAATTCTACTTACATAACACAAAAACTATAGGGATCCGCTCCATGCTCACCGGGCGGGGGGTCGAGGCTAGGCTGGGAGATGAGTCGGTTGTAATCGCGGGGATGTCCTCAGGGGGGATCCTGCTCCCTTTCCTGTGGTGTCCAGTGGTGGATGAGATCCTACGCCTCCTGAGAATAGAACATGGGGTCGATGAACAGGTCTATGCAGATGACGCGTTGTGATTATGGCAAAAGGTACTAAGGTGGGAATATTGCAGGGGATTCTGGAGGAAGCACTGACATGGTTTTTGCAGTGGTGTAGGGATAATGAACTAAGGGCGAATCGCAACAAGGTAGAGATTGTCGTCTTTACCAGGAAAAGGAAGCTGCAGGCCTCTCCCAATATCACGTTGAAGCGGTCTTTTGGTGGCCAGGATCCATGAAAACAGCGTCCAGACTAGTGCTGAACAAATTACAGCTACTAGCATGCCGGTGGACTGGGTGAGGCAGGAATCGGCTAGAGCGATCATGAGATTGGCTGATGGTAATGTGGAGAGACAATGGCTCCCGCCATGGCCGGGCTTGTCTGGGGACCAAACCATTCTGGGTATGCCGGGTGATGCGATGGTCTCTGAGATAGACTTCCACGAGGAGATAAACTTCCTCTTCTCTACGAAGAAGGATTGGATGGAGAAAAAGACGGGATCCTGGAATGGGCTAGTTTGATTCCCAGACGGGTCCAAAATGGGAACACTGTCCGAAGCTGGTGCGTGAGGCTCTAGGGCGGGAATTATCCGCCCGACTGGGCGAGCATACTACGGTTTTCCAGATACGTTTTTGCGATCATCATGGGGGTCTTGGACTCGATATGCTCAATAAGGTGGTGGGAGGATTTTCTTCTGCTCCGACAGCAAGGCCGCACTCATGGCACTGAAGTCGATCCGCACGAGCTCTATGTTGGTCAGGGAGTGTAGAAGCTGACTGATTCAACTCGCAAAGCTTAAAAAGGTTACGTTGGTCTGGGTAACGCGACACTGGGCTGTACCGAGAAACGAGGCCGCTGACGCCTTAGCCAGAGAAGGCTCCGCATGCGGATACCTAGGCCCTGTGTGGGGATCGGATCCGATCGCCCAGAGTGTTCACGAAAGAGCTTTGAAGGCCTGGACGGAGGGTCGGGACGAAGAGGTATGGCGGAAGTCTCCGGGGATGAGACAGACGCGGCTCATAATACATGGGCCCGCGAAGAGTATCGCCAGGGGGTTGTTATGCTTACCTAGGAAGAGTGCAGGGCCCTGGTAGGATTTTACACAGGGCACTGTAGGCCTAGACGGCACCTGACCCTGCTGAGAATTGCAGAGGAGGGGGAGCGTAGAGGATGCACGGAGGAATATGAGACCCCATACCATCTGCTTACGGAATACCTCGCCTTCGCGTGAGCAAGGATAAGATTCTTTGACGCGCGAAGGAGACGCGTGCATTCTTAAGGAAGACCGGCATCATGGAGGGTCTCTAATGCGGGCTGTACGCACAGCGGTTAATTGGTGGCCTAAGGGCAAGACCCACTAGGGGCCACCCCTTCTGTTACTGATACTGATACTGATAGGCATCGCTAATCACTAAAAAAAAAAAAAAAATTTTCTTGTCCGAGACCAAAGAATATTCTATAGAATTTTCTTTGCCGAGACTAATTTTTCCGGCTTCAAACGATTTCAATGATATTCCAGGCAATTAAATGTATAATATATATTTTAACCTAAAAGTCATGTCATGAATATTGAAAGATGTATTCAGCTGCAGCAATATACGAAATAGAGCTTTTTATGAGAAATAAAATTGTAACTTTGACACCATGTATCTTGATAACTATTAACGTTCGGACTATGATTAAGTGGTAAAGCAGAAATATTATTACGTGAAAAATCTGCTTTTTTATGGTCGTGGCACACACACTAAAGGGAGATCCTATGGCGCTCGACGAACGGTGTGTGAGTGCGAAGATGTTGATTGACACGGTTCTTGAATAGTTGTAGGTTGTAATTAGAGGGAAACCACTGAACTATATACTATGGAATAACAATAAGCTTGACAGCATGGCAAATTTACGACCGAAAAATGTAAACAAAACCAGCAGCCGCGGAGTCTGCGCAATACGACAAGCGATTTTAAAGCAGAGGGGAGTAGTACAGATCCGTACTTAGGAATTTTGATTTACTAGGCTAGTTAGAAAATTGATGCCGTTCTCATCTGAAATATCTGTGAAGTCATGAAAATAATAATGAATATGTTAATAGCGATCACATTGAGTTGAATAATAATATTTTTGACATAATATGTAAGTGACACTACAAATAAAAGCAACTTAGAGACGGCTAAGAAAATTACGATTTTGCTTCGAATTGCGGATCTATCAAGGGTGAAAAAGCTATACTCCGTGTTTATTTGAATGCCTGACATACATCAAATTTAGTTTTAAATGCAATAAAGGTAAAGCAAATGTTGGTTTAAAAATTTGGTGAAATTATTAGAGAAATTGGTAATATATTATAACAGTCAGAATGAAAAATGGTGAGCGGCCAGCGGCTGTTGTGCACATAGGCCACCATGTGGGATTATAGCAGTTTATTTGATTTTTTTGAGCACGTTATCAGTGTCAATTAAACATTTTAGAACAGGTGATGCTTGCCTACAACGCGTTTCATTTGTGCTTAAAAAGGGCTCACAATTGGATTAAGTATTACATAATTATTTCTAACCAATCATTTTCTCAATTTCAAGAATCTCTATATGGATGCTTGTAGGATAACATGACACTGACAGCATCTCAGTCATTCTAAAAGGATGGACAGACTTCAAGTGATTTATTAAAATTGAAGATCAGTTTTTTGTTATTTCATAATTAAAATCAATATGTAATGATTCTATACCTACCTGGAAATTTCCGAATTTGATTGAAATCAAAAAAATAGTATAAATTGATGGTACGCAACGTATAGCATAATAATAAAAATAATACCAATACCACAGAGTTTAAGATAAAAGGCAAACAATTCTGAGGATATACTAATCCTTAATAATAGGGGACGTGTGACACATGACGTCACGCCGCTCGTTCGATTGGAAGGCAGTCACTGACATATTATCTTAAAATGTCAGTGAAGGCAGTACAGTAGCCATAGGAATTCACATACTCATTAACTAGTTTTTCTATAAACCTTCCTGTTAGTTTTAACGCCGCGAACCTCAGCAAGAGAAAAGCTTTCGGCATTTTTTTTATATAAGACGCCACTATAAACATATCCAGTAGTGGTAAATTGTCAGACTGTCCTTTAAAAAAAAAACCGCGCCGTCAACTAAGCCATGTTCTAATGATAATGTTCTAATGATCGAACATGAAGGCAAAGCTAGACAAAAAGTTTTGCAAACATATTCATAGGCCTTAGTGGAATATAATTGTAAAGTCAGTGTAAACTCCTGAGTTCTTTAGGAAATTGTGTCCTAGTTTGCTTCTTGTTTTTATCAATGTTTTGGATATTCTGCATGCATCTTCTCAAAATTGCTAATGGAATTCCAGAGATTGATTTCGTTAAGCTCCCTAAAGCATCAGTGGAAATCAATCTTTTGTTATGTAATTCTTTAGTGATCTGTTGAAGACTACTGACTTTTTTTGAAGTCTTGTTACTTTCCTTTTTGAACTGTACAATTTTAAACGGAACTGCCGATTTTCTGCTGTTGTCTTTTGTGTTTGTGTGTATAAACGACGGGGTGATAGACTGTAACAAAAATTACTTTATATAAACAGCGGAGCCTCTAAAAGAACGCAGATTTTAAGCAAATTTCAAGATTAAATATTATAAAAAAAAATTTAGCGCTAACAAAAGCTAGTTTCTACCAGATTACCCAAGTAACAAAAGAAGCTTTAATATGGTTTTCAAGACGTTGTTACAGCCCAATGAATTAGACTCACTTGAAACCTTTTGCTCTAGACCTCTTGAAGGTAAGATAAAGGCCTTTTTACAGCAAAAGAGCCCACTCCTATGACGGTCTCAAGACCAAATCTTAAAGCTTGTTTAAAACCAACTTGCATTAAATAGATTCTCTTATCATTACCTTCAAGGTAATTATAAAACTTTTAACAAGTGCCATTTAAAACCATAGAATTTATAGTGATCTAAGATTAGGATGAGTTTAAGAACTCTGAGATTTATAATATCTTTAGATATTATTATCATAACCTGTAAACCATTTACATCAAACAAATGTCCGTCATGTGATGTCGTCTAGTCGGTGATGCATTCCAACTCCTATGAATAAACATGGAGGAAATGCAATGCCAAAGTCTCATAAATTTGCCGAAATAGGAACAAAAATTATAACGCAGTCGGCTTTTTCCATGAAGTATGGAAAGATACCTCAAAAAAATTAAAGCACCTTAAATTTACTGCTTTTTTTAAATAATTAAATTATTACCGACTAATTCTTAAACGGTTTAATTAGTATAAACAAACATAAAAATGTTTGCTTGTAATCTTATATTGTATTACTGTTAATATCATTTTATTTTTTTAGGGAAGAACTGCGAGATTTTGATAAAATTATTGAATAATATTACCTCGCTAAAATAGTTCCAATATGGAGGCCTGTGTTGTCTGTAAAAAAGATGGCTTATCATTTAAAAGCTCAATGTTTCTTAGAAAGAAGGCATAAATCCTATTAGCTTTGTCATAACATTTTATTTACTGTAATTAATCTGTTGCCTCTTAACTGTTCCTAAAAGTAAAGCTTTTTAGTCTTGACCAAGGTTGCCTGCTCATAAAACTGCTTGGCCTTATCACGATGTCGCATAAGTCTTCTAGCGCTGCGATCAAGTTTTCCGCGCCCAATTAAATCATCATAACCTCAAACTTTGTCCAGTTTTATGTTGATCTGCATTTTCATTTAGTATCTTTAAAGATTGCAACTTTACTTTTTTTTTAATTACCACTTTTTTTAACTTGTATTTATGTGAAATATTTGCAATTTTTTCGGAAATTATATTGAACACCGCTACTGAATCACGACAGATAGTCTGAAGGACAAGATGGCCGTTTTAAAAATACTCTAGGCGGTG
The DNA here is from genome assembly GCA_016904865.1 of Pissodes strobi. Lineage (NCBI taxonomy): Eukaryota > Metazoa > Arthropoda > Insecta > Coleoptera > Curculionidae > Pissodes > Pissodes strobi. Next base: position 10,292 of record JAEQML010076718.1, read on the forward strand.
GGAGTAAAAAAAGTAATGGTTTAAGAAAGCAATAGAAAAGTTCAATAGGATTTTGTAAAGATTACATGGCCCTTATGAAGCAATATATGTTCCCAGTAATCCTAATACAGTCTTTTAAGTAGCCAATCTAAGACTTGAGCTTTATTGTTATCTTATAAAACTGCAAGTTTTATGAAGTGCCTCAAGAATATGTTTTAAATCCAACTTAAAGCTATAGATTTAAGATATATTATTTTACACCTAAACAGACTTTAAACCCTCCAGAAGATCAACAAGTTTTAAGATTGATAACACAAAAGCCTCGTTAAAGCTAGCACAAGGGTACCCGGTCTCAAGTCCATGGACACTTAATATTATTGCTGCCAACGCTGCTTCAAAACTTATTTTTAGGAATAAATGGACTTTAAGATTTGTTAGCATGTTTGAAGGATTTCATAAAACCCCAGTACTTCTACGGACCATTTTAAAACTATGTTAAAGCTGATATAAATCTAACTAGCATTTAAATTGTTACTTGGGTAAGCAGTCTGATGTAATTTTTTTATAAGACCATAGGATCATGAAAAAGCCAAAAAAAATGTTGACTAACATAACAAACAGTAATAATAAATTGGGTTTTAATCTTAGCTACTGGCAAATGATACAGATGGATTTGATGACATAATGATTATATCAAAAATCAATTTATCATTGTTTTTGTTTTAATAGCTTACCAGTAGGAGTGATCTTCTCTAAGATGTTTCCTTCTTTTTTTTGTGATCCTTTAAGACCAGTACTGTCCGCAGAACTGAAGGATCCCCATATGTCGACCAATTTTCTCTTTAATGGACCCTAAGGTTTTAGATCTTCACAAAAAAATTTCCAAGGTTCTTGTAATATAATAAGGCAGCAGGTTTGAAGGACACATAGTAATCTATATAGGTTCTGTCCATCCCATAGTGTATGTGCCACATCAGAAGATACGGTTATTGTACTGGAACTAATAATAATGTAGATCAATGAAGTGAATCTTACTAAGTCAAGATATATACTAACAATACGGCATAGAATTTTTTCCAAATCTTATTTTTGTCTAATTTGTGCCAAATGAACTTACTAAGTGTTTGAAACAACACAATATCCACTTACTGTTATTTCAGTGCTTTTTGAAATCAATAATGAACAATATTTTAAAAACGATGCTATACAGGCTGTTCGACGAGCCTTTGGGCAGTGAATATGTTGAATTGTTTGTAGCCTATGAACATTTAAAAGTCCTCCATTTTTTCGTTTTTTTTTGCCACAGATATTAATTTAAAAAAAAATAATCAAAAAATTAATATGAATCTATTAAAAACCAAATAAATGGAAAAAAGATGAAACTGAGTATGAAACTTTCTTTTTCATGTTTTTGATTAGGAATCATTATCTGTGACAGAAAACCGGAAGAATGGAGAACTTTTATTATACAACATAATAATAATAATAATAAAGTATATGAAAATTATTACCTAATACTTGAAAGAGTACGGTACCAATTTCGAGTTCAAGGGCAGGCTCTCCTAGAATATTTCATGGTATTTCCAATAAATCATATTCCTGGGAGGGTTCCTGGAGGGGTTCGTCTATAAGCATTGGTTCAGATGGGTCATCCTGAGGTTCATTCACTACCAAACTATAACATAGTTAAAAATTAACAATCTTTTTGTTAGTACTATAAAAATTATGTATTGGAATAATACTAACTTTGTTGTTAGCTTTTTCTTCTCTTGAATCAAACGCCTATGGTGCTCCACATTTGGTGGCAGATTAATTTTAGGAATTGCACCTGGCTTCAAGATCATTTTCCCTCAAGGTGAGATTGTAATATCTTCTTTTAAAAAATGATCACTACACATCACAAAATGCTTTATTCCACATTCTGAATCGATGCCTAGAGCGTCTTGCCAATCAGGAGCCCTGTTTTCAGTCAGCCTGTAAGAATGTTAGAAGTAAATATTGATTCCATATTATTGCAATAGAGATACTTATATATATTTTTAAATACGTACTTAGATAAGTTTTGTAAAATAGAGAGGGGTGTCTCACTCTGATACAAATTTGTACATATAATGCCAATATTGCCTATGATTGCCATAAACAGACTGTCAGCAGACTACCGGCGACTGCAATCAGATTGCCGAAACAAAATGTACATGTAATGCCCACTATTGACACACCCCTCACAAAATATTACCACCAATCTCAATGAATTTTATGTCCAAGGAAGTAGTTTAGTTTTAAGTAATGAAAAGCAAACCCTATCGAAGGCTGTAGAAATCTAAGGGTGTCAATAGGCAGTACATGTACAATTTGGTGTGGCAGTCACTGGCAGTCTGCTGGCAGTCACTGGCATTTTGTTGAAATATACATGGCAGTGGTGACAATCTTGGTATTATATAAATTTCTATCAGAGTGAGACACCCCCTCCAACATCTCTCCGGAGGAAAATACAATATACAAGGTATCCCAATACAAAAAAAAAAACAGGTTCACTCGAGCCTGAATTTTTGAGAAGAAAAATAATTGAAAATGCAGAAATTAAGTAGAATTGTATGCATTACTTAATATGCAAATTTTAAAGTAGGTACCCAAATATTTGCTTTTTGTGGTTTTAAGTGCTTTCTCTGAAACGACTTTAAAGTATTCAGCAACCTCTATGGGTGTCTGCACCCCAGTGATACTATGTTGACTCAGTGATTCTAAAATAAATGGGGTGTAGGCTAGGTAGGTATTAAAAAATTTTACTTGAACCCGAGTCCTACTCGAGTAAGAACCTTTTGCCAAGTACTCATGTAACGTTGTAACAGAGTGAAATGAAACTAGGTTGAGTACTAGGTACCTATAGGCGAATGTTTCTACTCCTAACCACAGTATGGCTTGAGAATAGTTTGATGTGGTTAACTTTACAA
>JAEQML010076719.1:0-13219 GCA_016904865.1 Pissodes strobi
TAGCCTCTATACGAGTATTAAAACAGTCACTTTTAAATGAAACTCCGTCACAAAGTATTATCCAAAAATGTAATATTGGCTACGACGCGACATCGCTCTCAGTCGAGCCTATGGCATGGCAGTTGCATATATAGCCACTTGGAAGCTTTACATTCCCACTCAAAATATAAATCAATTCACAATTCTGCTCTTATGAAAGTGAAATCCTTCGCTCGTTGATGAAAGCAACTTTCTTATGGCAACTAAATAAATGAGTGTGTGAGAAAGCTTGAAAGTTGAACGGCAAAACATTGATCCAATAGAACTATCATTATGACAAAATACAGGGTGATAATGTGACCATATGACGGATAGATAGTACACATGAAATAAAGAAAACAAGTTCATATGAACATGGGTCCGCAAACGCTTCCTCAGGGAGCTAGAGCCTTTTGAAGATGGCTACCACAACCAATTTTGGAACATAAATTACTTGAGCCTATTGGGCAATGCTAACTTTAACCAGGGGCGTACGAGCCACGGGGGTATTTGGGTAAATTTGACCTCATTCCTTCTGGCATCAGATTATGATATTACTATAAAATTTTGACGTCTACGCCACTAATTCCAAATATTTATGATGACTTAATTTACCTCCTCCTTGTTAATATCTGTAGGAAGCTCATTGTTCTTTTGACCTAATTTCTTTAAGACGGTGACATTTAGCGACTTTTACCGTGAGTAAAAGTAATGTAATGAAAAAGGTATAGCAAAATCATAATCTTGTAATAAGTTTGAAATATACAGTGATGCTTCTACGAATTTCGTACTCTATGTACCAAATGTCATGTCATGTGTCATCATAGTCTTTTTTGTTAGATGTCAAAAAGTATAGTTAGTCTATATTAGTGCCTTTTATTTTATCCTTAAAATCTCCCTTTTTAGAACACTGCTCAATAGGTTATGGACCCAGAAATCTAAATCGGGAACCGTTTATTCGTATAGTTTACGCGATCGTGGGTTGAAAAGCAATTAACGCGGTATCAGTGCACGGATTCACCGAATCGGTTTCGCGTGTGCAGAAAACAAAATGGCTGTGAACTATCTCAACAGTATTCCCAGTGGTGCTTTGCGGTTGAGAATGTCTTTGTACTCGAAATGTATGGATGGCTCCGAGACGGAAGGTGTTCCTCTGGCAAAAACTAAAGCCGAATTCGTGTTAACATTGGACCCCTCTTTGTGTGTGCATATAACAGATGCAACCACATCAAGGAAACCTTGGAAAAGATCAAGAAACTTTAAGAGGATGTAGGATTCACTAGAAAGATCGGGCTATTGCAAAATTTGATCTTATTGAAGCTGAACAACTGTGAAAGTATGGAGATGTATGTCAACCAAGTGATAGAAACATCGCAAAAGTTGAGGAAAACCAAGTTTGATATAAGTGAGGAATGGGTAGGTTCCCTTCTTTTAGCAGGTCTCCGGACAAGTACACCGCCATGTTGATTGTTGATTCAATGAAGAGCAAACTGCTTGATATGCAGGTTGATAAATCTAGTGGCAGCAACAAAACAGGTGCTTTTGCAGAAAGTGCTGGTAATCTTAGGAATCAATTAAGAAGTGGCGCTGTCGGCGTTGGTCGAAAGGGGAATGTCAACCCACGCGTCAATGACAAGCGCAATAAAAATAAGGTTATATGTTACCGATGCAAACAAACAGGGCATTATATGTCAAACTGTAACACGAAATCAAGAAATGATGAAAAATATGGTTTTAGTGCATCATTTTTAAGCAGCAGCTATTCCAAGAGTGATTTTTATCTTGATTCTGGTGCCGGCAGGCATATGTCCCCCAATGAAAGTCAGTTGTATAATATTAAAAAGCCAAATATAGGCGAAATTACTGCTGTTAACCATGAAAAACTGGTACTTAAGTGTTCATGATGTGTTGTGTGTGACTGTCGGAGAGCGAGCTCATTTCAAAAGGAAATCGTGTCTCATTTAACCAAGTTGGTTGTTCAGTATACAGTAAGAGCAACAAGTTGATAGCTACAGCTAATTTAGATGGCGGAGTATACAAATTGAACTTAAAAGCAGAAAAATGCATGCTTGCGATTTGTGATGATGCTGAGCTTTGGCATAAGAAGTTTGCGCCCATAGTCAAGATCTGAATAAAATGAAGCATTATGTAAGTGGCTTGGAGTTGAAGGGAATTGCTAGGATCAACAAGTCGAACTGTGTAGTGTGTAAAGGGTAAACAAGCGAGGCTGCCTTCCCTAGCTACAGGTACACGAAGTAACCAGATGTTTGAGGTCATTCATGGAGATGTCTGTGGACCTATGGAGACAACTTCAATCGGTGTATTTGTTACCTACTCCTTGTTGATGAGTTTTCGAGGAAGTCTTTTGTATACTTTTTAAAGGCAAAAAGTGAAGTCTTCGAGATTTTCAAGCAATTTCATGGTAGAGAAGCAACAAGGCACAAGCATCAAGTTTTTTCGCAGTGACCAAGGCGGTGAGTTCTGTAGTAATAAATAAATTTGCTAGTTTTTTTAAGGCAGAAGATATTGTGCATCAATGTAGACCTGAGCAAAATGGTTTTTCAGAAAGACACAACCGTACACTGATCGAGAAAGCGAGATGTCTTACTTTTTGACGCAGGTCTGCACAAGAGGTTTATGCGGAGGCTATCAATCATTCCAATTATTTACGAAACAAATGTATTGCCAGTGGTCTTAAGAAAAAAACACCTTTCGAGTTGTGGACTGGTAAAAAACTTGAAGTTTCAGGATTGCGTGTGTTCGGAAGTACAGTTATGGTTCATGTTCCTAAGGAGAAGCGCTTAAAATTTGCCAAAAAGGCTAACAAATATATTTTAGTTGGTTTTTTCAGATCATATCAAGGGTTATAGAATCTAGAATCTATAATCCAAACACTGATGACGTGACAACATGTAGATATATCATTATTATTATACATGAAAATCTGAAAACCAACAAGAAGGATATTGGCCACGATGTGACAGAGAAAGAGCCAGTTCAAGTGGGGGAGAGTAAGCAAAAAGTACAGCAGCTTAGTGATAAACCTTCGCACGAAAGTGAGGGTAGCTCGGATAGTTCATTCGAGAGCCTATGTTCACATTCTGTACCCGAAGAACAATCTCCGGCTCATGCAGAGTCTGCAGACAGTGACTATGGACCAGATGAGGCAGAGATAACCATCGCTGATCCAGAAATTCTTAAGAAAATCTCAGAGACGAAGGTGAGAAAATCAGTTCACTGATTATGTATGATATATAACTAACCGCTTGTCAAAATGAAGACTGTTTTCTTGAGGAGAGTCCTGTGACAGTGACGGAGGCTAGATAAGGATAGTAATAAGATCTATCGTGCTAGGCTAGTAGCCAAGGGCTTCACCCAGAAGGAGGGAATAGATTTTCATGGAACATTCTCACCTGTTGTGAGACATTCCACGCTCCGTGTTTTGATAGCATTAAGTGTTAATATTTCTCATTTTGATGTCATCACAGCTTTTTTGCATGGAGAATATTGGAGAATTAGAGGAGACTGTTTATATGAGGCAACTAGAGGGTTTTATAAGTCAGTTTTAAAGCTTAACCGAGCAATATATGGGGTCAAACAGTCATCCAGAGTATGGTACAAGGTCCAAGCTTGAACCTTGTGCTTTTATAAAAAAAAAACAGGAATGATTTAATGACAGTAATTGCTTTGTATGTCGATGATTTTTTAATTTTTCTAATGATAAAGCAGAAATTGGGAAATTTAAAGGGATAATTGAGTTAAAATTTTCAGAAGACTTGGGCGAAGCTAAGCAAATCTGTATCGATAGAATTAAAAATGTCATTACTTTAGATCAAAGTCAGTATATTGAGTCACTGATAACAAGGTTTAGTATGACAGACTGCAAAACTGTGGAAGCACCTATGGAGAAAAATTCAAATTTAAGTAAAAGTAATGTATTTAAGTGTAATGACTAGACCTGATGTCTCGTATAGTGTGAGTTACTTGAGTCATGTCAACAACTGATTTGAAAATGTACATTGGCAGAATGCAAAAAGGCTTATAAAGTGCCTTAAAAGAACTAAAGATTATTGTCTGAAATTTGAAAAGAGTTCTAATCGTTTAGTAGGATATACACGGTAATCAAAATGGCCACCAGCCAACGACTGCAATAAAATTGAATGGCCTGTTCCATCATGCCGGAAAATCGGAAAATCTGGCAACGTTGCTGACACTGTCTTTGAATTCAGCATTATTTCTAAAATTGCTGGTTTGCCAGACCGAAAGCAGTATCGATAAATGACGGAAGCATTATTTTCTTACGGATGGTTTAAATGATGATATGAGTAATCCACTTTAAGAAAGTATATAAGTATTTCTTAAAAAAAAAGTTACCATGTAGAAAAATAGGAAAGTCAGGCAACGTTGCAATTTTGGGTTTAAATATACACGGTGTTCCATAGAAGAATGCACAGTACAGGGATCTCGCAAACCAGAAGAGGTACAAAGATGATTAAATTAGAGAAAAGGCGTGCCTTGCTGAATCCTACAACGTCATGCTTTGGAATCTAAAAAAATCCGATTATTTCCGAAGATATTTTGGAAAACCCGAATTTTCCCGATTTCGTTTTTATTTATTTCTGACTTTATTTCAAAAGACATAACAATGCATATTTCACATTCCCATTGCTACTTTTCCTGCTCTTCAAGTTGATGTTATTAGATTTTCAATCTGACGTTTCGTTTCTTTGCAACCATCATCAACCTTGTTTTTTCAAATAGTCGAAAAAATTTGTTTTATTCCTAAAGAACACTAATTTTAATCCTAAATCCAACGACATATGGCTCCTTACATTTATCCGACGTTTCGGCTGAAAAAAACCATCATCAATATTATTTAATGATGATTACGAAGGAACGAAACGTGAGATCAAAAATCTAATTACGCCATTAGGTAGAGGACAAAAATTGGCATAGGAACGTGAATATTATTGTGATCTATCCTCTTCATTAAAATCTGAAAAAAATTAATTATATTTTAAATTTCAAGAATTCGTAGATTGCAATTATTCATTTTTTTTTAAGGCTTTAATAAAGAAAATTGATCAAAATAAAATTCACATTCTTATGCCATTTTGCCTCCTCTACATGATGACGTAATTAGATTTTTGATCCGACGTTTCGTTTCTTCGTTATCATCATCAAATACCATTGATGATGGTTTTTTTTATCCGAAACGTTTGATAAATGTAAATAGCGATATGTCGTTGGAATAAGGATAGAAATTACAGCTTCTTAGGAACAAAACAAATTTTTTCGACTATTTGAAAAAACAAAGTTGATGATGGTTGCTAAGAAACGAAACGTCAGATTGAAAATGTAATAACACCAACTTGAAGAGCAGGAAAAGTGGCAATGGGAAAGTGAAATTTGTATCGTATCTTTTCAAATAAAGTCAGGGAAAAATAAAAACGAAATCGAGAAAATTCGGGTTTTCATAAATATCGTCGGAAGTAGTCGGATTTTTTTACATTTCGAAGCATGACGTTGTAGGGTTCAGCAAGGCACACCTTTTCTCTAATTTAATCATCTTTGTACCTCTTCTGGTGTACTGTGCATTCTTATATGGGACACCGTGTATAGATGCTGATTGTGGCAACAATATTGTGTAATGGCTTTGTTTCACTTTTTCAGATTCTTGTAGTACTAGGCAGAAAACGGTGGCACTGGCCGAGTATATGGCCTTGTCAGAGGCAGCAAAAGAGGCAATTAACTTCAGAAATTTGTTGTGGCTCTTGATAGTGTCATTTTGTATAGTGATAACCAAAGTGCACTGAAGTTTTCGTCAAATTCAATATTTCGTAAACGTTCGAAGCACATAGATGTGCGTCATCATTTTGTCAAAATGTGTAAAATAAAAGCTAAATATCTAAAATCAATTGAAATGATGCCAGCGGATATTTTGACAAAAGCTTTGGGATCTACTAAATATTATAAATTTGTTAAGTATTGTACAAGTAGAAACATTAGCTCAGATTTCGTAAATCTCGTTGGTGCATCACCTTGTAGGTCTTTTGTTTAATTTTTTTGCGTTATGTAACATACTGTTTGTATATTTCGAACTAGTGGGGGTGTTTGAAATATACAGTGTCGCTTCTACGAGTTTCGTACCCTATGTACCATATGTCACAGCTTAGTACAATCAGCTAGGACACTCCGCTCGTGAGAACGGTTTGCGCCGATCCTTGCGCATGGCGCCATTATGGGGAAGATCACGGCACTAGCGTCGGTAGCGGCTATTTGTTTCTTAGATTTTGAATTAATTGAACATAGGCGTAGTTAAAAGTGTTGATACCGATTTCGTGTTTTTATAACTAGCGATATCATGAGTTTCTCAAAGATGGGACACGTTTGTGCCGCTAAAGGATGTATTAATAAAAAATATAATTGTGATAGGAGCTTCTTTCGGTTTCCTACTGATAAAAAGAGGTAAGTATCTAATTATAACTACGATATATGTAATATTTTCACGGCTTAGTACAAAGCTGTGATATTTTGTTGGGTCCACATTTCAACTTGAATATTCTTATTGTATATTATGGGCATGTCTGTGCAAAGCAATGAATGTTTTGTCATATCATGCCATCATTCTTTATGTCATCAACTTACTTCGTAATTATATACTGGTAATAGTTGTTTGTATGTTTAAAGCGCAAAGTAACGGATTGCCGCCTGACAAAGGATGTTACTGTAATCTTTCGAAAACGGCCATATTATTTTGCGGTCGAAAAACACACAAAATTATTTCTACAGCCCCATTTTTATAAATTAAATGCACATTTTTCACTATACTTATTCTGAAATTTGCAAATGACTGTCAGTTTTGACATATTGTATTCGGGCTTCGGGCATATTTAGAACAGGAATGCCAGCAACAAACTGTAACAAACGCACAACTGTCATTTATTTATCTTCGGTTTCCATAACCATTCATAGCACACTCGACGGAAAAAGTGAGAATGTTCTCAGTATATTGTGCAACAAGTGTTGAAGTGCAATTTATGTCACTCGCCTACGGCTCGTGCCATCAAACTTCACACTCGTGTGAAAAGTGATTTTTCACACGCGTTACATACTGTACTTTTTTCTACCAATGCAAATAATATTACTATTATATAATATTTATCAGATATATACCTAGTTTACAAAGACCATACAAACACTTCTACAGCAATTTGTGTAACTAGTTAATGAGTAGCTATTGACATGCCAGGGCTGGGACTCTACCCGTGGCGTCCTTTTAGGGTTTCGCCCTTAAATTTTGGAGTTATTCTTTTCATATCTTTGGAAAAAGGCGCCATTCATCGGCCGTCTCCTCTTAAGGCTTTGCCTTCCCCCGGGGGAACCATTTTTGACATATTCGGAAAAGGGAGCATCCGGGGGTGAAGCCCTAAATTGAGACTCCTTAAGGCCAAAGCCCTGAAATGGGGCCCCTGGTGGGCGAATCTTTTGAATGGGGCCCCCCGGCGTGGGTGTTTCATATTTGAAACATTTGGAAAAGAGGTTCTCCCCTGGGGCGAAGCCCTAAAATGGGGCCCCAGGGAGGGCAAACCCTAGAATGTGGCCTATGATACGGGAGTCCCATTTTTTACAGATAAAAAAATGGGGCCCCCTGAGGCGAAGCCCTAAAATTGGCCCCAAGCCTTAAAAGGGGGCCCCTGGTATGAGAGCTCAATTTTCTACAGTTTTGCAAAAAGGGGCTTCTGGGGGGTGAAGCCCTAAAATTGAGCCCACTTTTTTACAGATCTGGGAATGGGCCTCTGAGGGCGAAGCTCTAAAACGGAGAAGAAGCTCTTTCATCTAAATACCCGCATAAGCGTGTGAAAAGTACACTTTGTCCACGTCGTATGCAAAGTATATTTTCCACGCGATGTTTGAAATGTCCAGTTTTCAAGAGCAGTTGTTAGTGCGTTTTTGCCTATTATCAAGGCAGTCGGAGTAAAAATTATATTTAAGAGTTCGCATTTTATAAAAATATTAACTTTAATTTTAAAAATATAAAAAAAATAAATTAATCATATGGAGGAATCAATACAATTATTATAGTGTAGGTACTTTTAGTCACAAACGGTTTTGAAGTCAATTTATTTTCGCTTCGCCCTCAAAATAGTGTATCTATTGTTAAGAAATAAATAATAAAATTGTAAAATATTCAAAATACCCATGTAATCATTGCATTTTTTGCTGATTCCTTTCAAATGTATGTATTTTTGTATTTATTTTAATTTAATTACCTAATGTTTATTTGTGGTTTGACCATATTTTATGTTTGTTTTATTTTTCGACTTGTGAAATTACACCATGTATAACTCTTCTTAAATAAATAGTGTCTTTGCATTGTTCCAATATGTTTATTAATTTATTTTTCCTTCATGAATACGATAATCACTAATAATCGGCATAGCACCTAGCACCCGAGTTTAACCAATAACCTGAAAATACGGTACTGTAATTCAAAAATAAAATATCCTTAATACGGCGCTGGATTCTCTCCCCGGTGCGAGAGCGACAGCGCGAGTTTCGCCTATCTTGCATCTTTTTCTGTTCCGGGCTAATATTTCAATGGTGCCGGCCGAGAGACTTCCAGCTGATTGTTATACTAAGCTGTGCATATGTCATGTCATGTGTCATCATTGTCCTTTTTGTTAGATTTCAAAAAATAACTTGGAGCTAGACCTAGTGCGGCTCCTAATCAGCCCAATGTATTATTTCACTTCACGCATGATCCAGGAACTAATCAAACCCAACCCAAGGCATGCTCAAAATGAAGAAAAAATACTTTTTATAAACATAACCTTAATTTTTTTTTTAAACCAACTAAAATTGAACCCAGGGTCGCCGTATCACAGGTTCAGCATCTAACCACTGAACCACCAGAGCACTTTCAGACAATTCATTGCACCGCAAAAACATCGGTAAACTGAAGGCTGATTAGTTACCTTACTAGATCTAGGTCTAAATAAAAAAAATATAGGTAGTATATTTTGGTCACAGCGAAGTGTACGCGTTTCGTCCTTAAAACATTTGCTCAATAAATCTGATGTCAGAACGGCAAGAGATTGAAACTTAAGAGGAATGGGGTCAAATTTACCCAAATACCCCCGTGGTTAAAGTTAGTATTGACAATACGCTCAAATAATTGAACTTACCAAGAGTAATTGTGGTAGCTGAAGTAGTTACGGAGATATAAAACGAAACCCAGTTTATGAAGGCCATCTTCAAAGGGCTTTTATTTCATGTGTACTATCTACCATAATCGCATTAACACCCTGTATAAAATAAACGGTACAGGACATAGTGGAAATAGAATATACAGAGCGATAGTTTCACTTTCTTACCTCATTCGTCCCTTTTTTTAATATCGACATTGTAAGTTTTGTTTTTGTACACCCTAATCTCGTTTATGTTGATATGCAAAACTTGATGTCTCTGCAATTTGTCTTCAAAGTTCGTTTGAAAATCGCAGGTGTCGCATTTATACTTAACATTGTTAACAGTCTTTTTGATTTTCTTCCGTTTTTGACCAACCGGCAGCGCCTGTTTTTGGCTTCGCCTCCCACCATGAATGTGATCTATATGCTTCTTTATATAATACTTGCATTTGGTATTAAAATTGCATATTGGGCATTTATAACGTTTTCCTGATTGAGCTCGGTCGTGGTTCACGTTTTGACAATGCCTTTGTATGTTCTGTTTGGAAGTTGATGTGTACTCACAGCGTCTGCATTTGAACGACCGACTTTTTCCAACGACATGAGCCGTATATTGATCGGTATTTTCCATGCATCCATGAGTAAGATAAGCACTGGAATTGCAAAAATTCTGCTTGCACTCATTACATGTAACAGACTTAGCTTCTCCTGACGATAACCTATTCATAAGAGGCTTCTCATTTTTAATTTCAGTTTTTTTTATTTTTTCTGCCGGAACAACGGAATGTGTTAACTTATGGCTGAAAAGAGCGTCTTTACGATTAGTGACGTAGTCGCATAATTCACATGCAAAGAGAATATTATTTGAAAGGGCCCCACTAGACATATTATTATTTTGACTAAGCAAGGTCTGGATTATTTGAATCGAATCATTTGAATCAGTGGATAATTCTTCTTTGGGCTTTAAGGACATTTTATTATTTTTATTAGAAATATCCGAAGTTGGGCGAAAAGTACGTTTGCGATTAGTATTAGATGTAGAAGCAAAAGCTTCATTTTCCTTTGATGTTTCAGCAATTTCTCGGGCAAAGTTAAGTTTAGTTACGGGTTCGTAGCATCTGTAGACTTCTTGACCCATACGTTTAATTACCGATGATACCCCATGAGCGGAACGGGCATGCTCGATTACATTACGGAAAACCGACTTGTAATTGCATAGGGTGCAACTAATAATATTTTCGTTGTATTTAGAGTGCACCCGAAGGTGTCTTTTCAAATGATATGACTGTGTTGCTTTGTAAGAACAAAACTCACAACTGTACCTGCTTCGTAGTGCATCGTTGGATTTCTCATTATGAGTGGTAACCGAAGGTTTTACGATATCCAGTTTTGTCGACTTGTAAATGGGCTGCTGGGATACAGTATGCAATTCAAGATGTTTTTCGAATTCGAATTTATGTTTGGTGCTGAAAGAACAGAACGTGCATTGGTGCTCAGCTTCTTTTACTGCATCCTTATTTTTCAACTCATCAGTGTGCGACGAAAGGTGTTTGGTTAACTTGCTAAACTTCCGTGTAGTGTAAGCGCAAAACTTACAGCAGTACTCTCTCTTATTTAGCTTTGCAAATTTGAATCGTATATTATGAACGGCCTTCGAATGTTGCGCAACGTTATATTTCGTCGACGTGTAATTGCATCGGCCACACCTGTACATGGGTTTTTGGTGTACAGTATGCAACAAGAGGTGTTTCCTGAGATTCGCTTCACATTTCGCCGTGAAAGAACAGAACTTGCATTGCTGCTCAACTTCATTTATTGGATCCGTCTTTTTCAGCTCTTCAATAGGGGTTTCTAGGGCAGTGTGTGACAAAAGGTGTTTTGCCAAATTACTAAACTCCAGCGCAGTGAAAGCGCAAAACTTACAGCAGTACTCTCTCTTATTTAGCTTTGCAAACTTAAATCGTTTATTATGAACGGCCTTCGAATGTTGCGCAATGTTATATTTCGTCGACGTGTAATTGCATCGGTCACACCTATACATGGGTTTTTGGTGTACAGTATGCAACAAGAGGTGCTTAGTGAGGTTATATTGAGATTTGGCCGTAAAAGAACAGAACTTGCAAAGCTGCTCAACTTCATTTATTGGCTCCTTACTCTTCAGCTCTTCAATAGAGGTTTCCAGTGTTTTGCATTCAGTGTGCGACGAAAGGTGTTTGACGAAGTAACTAAACTGCGGTGCAGTGTACGAACAAAACTTACAGTTGTACTTCCCCCGCTTTAACTCTTCAAATTTGACTTTCTTCTTATTATGAACGGCACTCGAATGGTGTGCAATGTTCAGTTTCGTCGACGTGTAATCGCATCCGTCACACTTATAAATTGGTTTATGGTGTACGGTATGTAATTCAAGATGTTTACGGAAACCGAAATCAGTTTTTGCGATGAAAGAACAGAAATTACATTGATTAGACCTAGATTTTTTATGTGATCGACGGTGGCGACCTAGATTGAGAGGAATCTTGGTAGTGAATGAACAAAACTCACAGGTGTATAATTTTTTATCGTTCGAGTTCGATGGCTTGTTTCTTACATTATGTTGACGCTGCTTATGCCGGTCCAATGATTGTGCCCATTGTGTTCTAAATGAGCACTGGTTACACTTATACGCCTTTGGCTCATCTTTAGGCCTCGACATTAAATCGTCATCAGATTCCTTCTCCACTTGTTTGGTGTTCTTAGGCGGCTTGAACTTCGTCCCGTGGACATGCAAACAATGTCTGGAAATATTAAACAAAGGCGCCTTGTAGTTACATTGAGTACAATCGAAAATCGGCCTCTTATGTACAGTATGAGTATAAACATGTAACGTCAGATAATTCATTTTCTTAGACGTGTAGGAGCAGTACTTGCAACTGTAAATTTCTTCTTTCGTAGTTTTGGATATTGATTTTACTCCCATCCTTTCCGTCTCGGGTTTTATTTTTTTAGGACGACCGCGTTTTGCTTTTATAGTTTTATAATTGGCTTTTATTTTGTGAGTCGCGTTCATGTGTATTGTAACGTTCATCTTAGTCGATTTATAGTCGCATTTATTGCACCGATAAATAGGCCTATTATGTACTATGTGCAAACGGAAGTGGCTCTTTAAAAGAGGCTCTGAACTTGCGGTATAAGAACAAAAGTCACAGCTGTACGTCACCTGTTTCGATTCAGCTGAATGACTCAGTAGATGTCTCTTTAAAGCGAATCGAATTTTCGAACTGAAGGGACAGAGCTTACATTTAAACTTTTTCCGCTTCGATACTGATGCCGCTTCTTTAGATGCACTTCTATGTTTTCCTTTATCGGAATCCCCTTTGCCTTGCTCGTGTCGAGCTCGATGTCTTGCCAAAGAAAACCTAGTACTCGCAGAAAACCGACAGAGACCGCATTTAAAAGTGACTTTTTCGGGCTTATTGCGTTCAGGTGACTGAGACTGGTCAACGCCAGCTTGGTTAAAAAGCTCAGAATTACATGCATTTTCCGCAACCGTTTCTCCATTGCTAACGTGTTCAGGTGACGGAGACTGCTCTGAAACGTTTTGAACAATCAATGGCTTTGCTTCAAACGTAGCCATTTCTTCGCTAGCATGGTTCAAAAGCTCAGAAATACATGCATCTTCCGCAACCGGCGCATCAGGCGATTGAGTTTGATCAGAAGCTAATGGTGTTGCCTCGGAAATATCCATATGATCATCAGCAAGGTCACAATTACTTGTTGAAGCAACTGCTTCCACGACTGTCTCTACATTACTAATTACAAAAGAAGATATAACATTTCCAAATAAGGCGTCCTCTGCATCGCTAATCACGACGTCATCGTCCAAGGGGCTTTTGGCACTGCAAATCGAATAAATTATGGATCAGTTTTGCTTTAACGGCGTAAATGCAAAAGTTAATTTTTGTGTTAATATAGATGCTTATAAGTTAATATCATATAAGGTCAAGGGAGTAGACTCTGAATGTGATTAC
>JAEQML010076720.1:0-13219 GCA_016904865.1 Pissodes strobi
CATTATATTAGATTATAGATGATTCCAATGTATTTTTGTCTAAAATTGTAAATCTTTTGTTACAGAGGCAGACACCTGTTACTTGAAAGCTATTGAAATTTACACTGATATGGGCAGGTTTACTATCGCAGCCAAACACCACCAAGCCATTGCTGAAATGTACGAAAGTGAAGTTGTAGATCTTGAAAGGGCTGTTCAGCATTATGAGCAAGCTGCTGACTACTTTAGAGGTGAAGAAAGTAATTCGTCCGCAAATAAATGTTTACTTAAAGTTGCACAATATGCGGCTCAACTTGAAAACTACGAAAAAGCAATTCAAATCTATCAAGAAGTAGCAACAAATTCATTGGAAAGTTCCCTACTAAAATATAGTGCAAAAGAATATTTCTTCCGTGCAGCCTTATGTCAACTCTGCATTGATCATTTGAACGCTCAGCATGCTTTAGATCGTTATTTGCAACAATATCCAGTATTCCAAGACTCTAGGGAATTTAAACTAGTGAAAACTTTAATTGACCATATTGAGGAGCAAAACCTAGATGGTTTCACTGATGCCGTGAAAGAATATGACAATATATCTCGTCTTGATCAGTGGTATACCACTATTTTGCTGCGAATTAAAAACCAGTTCAACGAAAATCCAGACTTACGCTGAAAATGTGCATTTTGCGATTCTGATTTAACTTTATTAGGTTGTATACTGATATTTTATTTATTATTAATTTATTTTTAATAGTTTTATTTTGTTATAACCCCAATGATTTATACGATTCAAGTGCACAGATCTTATTAATAATTTTTGCACAAGGATCTTGTAAGTTCTTATTTTTTTATTGGAATTAATATGGGAATTCGAGTTTGTAGTTTTAATCTTTTGTGACAGCGCTTATATATTTAAGGTTTCACAAGTAATTCTAGTTAATACGGATAATTCATTACAACGTGATTAAAAATTAATCTAGCTAGTCAAAATGATTTCGATGCGAATTTATTAAGCGAAACTTGTGAGAGTCAAGTCGCACCTGCGACCTTGTGACGTATTAGGAACCAAAAAGTCTTGCCGCATTTCGCATCATCCTGACCTAATGGCCTCTAACAATAATTGGCGACTTAGATTATAGCATATTTAAGGGTGTGGCATCCCACACTTGGCCCCCACACCGAATTTTGGTCATCCATAAATTCCCGGCCATTACGTCATCTGTCAAGGTTTAGGTCACTTCGGCAATCTCATTTTAAAAGTTTCACATGTGCTACATCATTTTAATGGGTTGCGACACAATTTTCTTATTAAAGTTAAAAGGTTAGCAAGTAAAGATTTTAATTAAAACAAACCAATTTTATACCAAATGATACACTTTGTATTCCATGCAAAATTTAATCCAAAAGGACTTCCTATAAAAGCATAACAGAGCGCTTTCGGCCTAAGCCATCATCAGTGTTACCTGAAAAGTAAGTAGAAGAACCACCCATTAGCAGAAGAAAATGGCTGCTGTGAGATCTTTAAGAATGAAATGAATAAATGACAATGTTATATCAAGATTCAGAGAGTGTTTAAAGCTTAAAAGGCATGAAATAGGTGTGTAATTTAAAAATGGTGTTTTTTTTATTTTATTTTTTGTAATTTTTTGGGTGATTTTTTAGAGACAAAGGAAAATGGTAGAGGTTCTTACACTTACTTGTCATTGGGCCTGAAGAACATATCGACGAAGAGTAAACAAACAACACCAACAAACAATGGTCAAGTCACAATTAAAAAGTCAAAAGTCACATTTCAAAAAGTAACATAATTTTAAAAGGACAATGCCCAACCACGCTTTTCGTGGAACGACAAAATGTGTCGTCGAAGTTGACAGTCATGCCAAGCAGACTCTGAAGCCACAGGAAGTGGACCGCAAAAAATTTTTGGCGGTAAATTTAAATCTTAAAAATAAATGTTAAATTAGTACAGACAGTTATTCAGAATACAAATGAAGCAACTAACATTAGAAAGGAAGTCTGGAGAACAGACTGGCTGACACTAAGCTAGTTGAGGCCAAAAGATATGATCAATGTTAAATAAAAATGTTATATAAAAAAATATTATATAAATAATTTCTAGAGCATAAATGATGGCCCAAGAAAGTCATTGTATTAACAATAAAGAGGGTGCTTACTTGACTGAGTAGAAGAATATTTGGAAGGAAAACTAAAGTAATTTTTTTTTTATTTTTTTATATATTTATAAAAAACAACCGTATTAAAGGCAGACATCAGCTCGACCCAATCTAAGAGACCCCCCCCTTTGTTTGGGTGCTATAATTTTTATTTGAAATAAAAATTTGTTAGGGTATTTATAATCAGTGCAGTAGAAATGGGCAAGACTGACGCCACCCAAAATGAGCTAGAGATAAAATAAATGAAGTACTCTTAGTAGATAGCTATTACAGAAAATTAAAGAAAGAACAAACTCAGCAAGTAAGAAGTATGCAAGTAAAAGCAAAGGAACCTTAGTTAAGAAGTCTCCTGTGCAGAGGAATGTATGATCTATTTAGATTAACCTGAGTATTCAGGCAATGGTTGTTCTGAGACAGCTCGCTGTTGATCTCGATATCCTCCAAAAAGTCCATTCTGTTGAAATTTTTTGACGAAATACTATGTAAGATTTTTGAGTTGGAATGAGGGCTAAAACTATGGTTGTAATCACGTAAATGTTCTCCAAAAGAGGAGTTATTCCTGTGGCTTCAGGGTCTGCTTGGTATGACTGTCAACTTCGACGACACATTTTGTCGTTCCACGAAAAGCGTAGTTGGGTATTGTCCTTTTAAAATTATGTTACTTTTTAAAATGTGACTTTTGACTTTTTAATTGTAATTTGACCATTGTGTGTTTACTCTTCGTCGATATGTTCTTCAGGTTCTATGACAAGTAAGTGTAAGAACCTCTACCATTTTCCTTTGTCTCTAAAAAATCACCCAAAAAATTACAAAAAAAACACCATTTTTAAATTACACACTTATTTTGTGGTGCTAATGGGTGGTTCTTCTACTTACTTTTCAGGTAACACTGATGATGGCTTAGGCCGAAAGCGCTCTGTTATGCTTTTATAGGAAGTCCTTTTGGATTAAATTTTGCATGGAATACAAAGTGTTTCATTTGGTATGATTCATACATGCACACAGCCACTACTCTTCACTTAAACCAATTTTAAACAAACACCGGAGAGTCATGTTGGCAATACCCGGCTCCGGGACTGGAGTTCAAGAGCGTCACCAGTTCTTACCAGCTAAACTGGAAAAGCTCCGCTGCTGGCGTTGTACGGGGTTGTTAGGTACGCTTATCAAAGAATCTCAATCTTAACAAGAAAACAAATCTTAATTTACGGATCAATTTATTGGCTTCTAGGTTTTTTTTTTCAAACAGCAACAATATTACAGTTAAAGTTTTTGCAATTTAAAGGCAACAAAAATTTTATTTATAAGAATATTTTAGAAAAAGTTTATGAAATCGTTTAATCTAACAGGCAAAGGAATGTCAAGAGGGTGTTAAATAATTAATGATAATGGTACAATATGATGATTGTACTGAGACCAATTCTGTTTTTAACTCGGTACTGTATGTCTTACACCTAAACGCTCTAAACACTACAATCCGAAGTGATCACTTTGGTTTACCTAAGTTTATTACATATACGTATGCGTGCGTTAGTAAGTAGTTACACCAATTATAAATGTAGCGATAATAATACCAATTGATATAAGGCCGCAATAATTATATAAATCGACCAAATAAACAAATTAATAAATGAGATCAATCTAACTTAAAGCTTGGCCGACAAGACTAGAGTCATATTTAAATATTGAAAAAAAACGAATATCAATCGACCAGAATAATGAATGAATAAATAAACTTATGCTATCTTGAAGCTTGGCCGGCAAGACTAAATTTATATTTAAATATTAAAAACGATTATTAATCGGTAAGAAAAATAAATGATTTAACGAAACTATGAAGGCTCTTTTAAGGCATAATCTACAGTGCTAAATTCATAATAATTAAACAAAAAAAAAATAATGCTAAGCTTGTACGATACTCCTTTAGATCCGGTCGAAGGTCGGCGGTTGGTACGACTGCCCAGCTCCACAGTACACGCGAAAATGAGTACCTCGAGCGAAGGCGCCGGACACCTGTAGCAAGAACCAGGTACCGGCTTAGCCTCGGTGAACTGGCAGTGGACACGATCAAAAAGATTTAGCCTAAAGAGACCCGACAAATCATTCACAAAAATCCGATATCTTGCATCAAATATCAACAAAACGATTGTCCCGTCTCCTTATATTTTTATGTATCGCATACAAACTTACCCCGGCCGAATCCTCGCCGTGAGCAAACTTCGCCCCATCACTAAATGCAGTATTTCCCGCGCCAGCCTGGGCGAAAGCAAGGTCAGTTCATAGGCGTAGACTATGAAAATGTGAGTCCATCATAATAATAATTTTAATAAAATAAATTCGTTTAGTTTTAAATGATGGTATTTATTCGAGTGCATTATTTAAAATATATTCATGTTTTATTTATAGTGTGTGGGTTAGATTGAGTTAGTTTGGGTTAGATATGAGGTTAGTTAACAAAATATAGTTATTTTGCTAATGAATGCGGAAAGTGAAACTTTTCCGAACGCGACTGCAAATTGATCAATCGACAGACACATAGCGGAGTTCAGTCAGTTCAGGCATGTAATCGAGTGCGGAAAAGTCACTTTCCACATGAGCTGGAACGAAATTTTAACAGGAACGTGTGTAATAGTATATTGTGCAACAAGTGCTGAAAGTAAGACTTTTCACACGAATGAGACGGTTTGGTCATAAGGTCTCATGAGTGTGAAAAGTCTTTTCAGCACGAGTAGCACACTATACTTTTTCTACGTCTGCTACATACAGGGTGTCCCACTGGGAACGTGGTAGAAAATTACATGTTATATGGGAAACTTTTATTATTGATTTATCAGAAAATTTTATTCCTAATGGAAGAAGCTGCGTGAGTAGAGATTCTCGGTAACTTCTGCGGCGTTTCGGGATATCTCGGGGGGGAGTGCATTCAAGTTCTTGTATCATCGTATTTTGAATATTATTATAATTTACTTATACAGTGATTATTCTATTAAGCTTTTTCTCTATTTGCATTAACTAAGTAGATTCATATAACACAGAATTGACGATTAACGATTACAAATAATTATTTGTTTCAAACAAAGTAGTCCGTTCCCAAGGTGACGTTCCCCATCTAGAATTAGGTACGTTTGCGCGACAGTTTGCATCAACATGGCATTTTTAAGAATGCACTAAACTTGTTGCTTAGAAACGCAGCCGTAAATATGGCGTTCGCCAACTAGATTTTTTATTAAACTTTTTTTTTATTAGCTTCAATTTTTACATATTTAGAAAGGGGGCTAGGGGCACAGTCCTAAAATGGGGTCACCGGTGCGGGGTCCCTATTTTCCAAATATTTTGAAAAAGGCTCCCGGGGCGAAGCCCTAAAATGAGGCCCCAGGGGAGCGAAACCTTAGAATGGGGTCTATGGTCCGGGAGTCCCATTTTTTACAGATTTAGGAATGGAGCCCCCGGGGGCGAATCTCTAAAATTGGGCCCCAAGCCTTAAAAGGGTATGGTACGGTATGGTATGAAAGTCCCATTTTCTACAGTTTTGCAAAAAAGGGCTCCTGGGGGTGAAGCCCTAAAATTGGGCCCCTATTTTTAGAGATCTGGGAATGGGACCTCTGAGGGCGAAGCTGTAAAACGGAGACGAAGCCCTTTAATCTAAATACCCGAATAAGCGTGTCAAAAGTATACTTTTCACACGTTGTTTGGAATGTCCAGTTTTCAAGAGCAGTTGTTAGTGCGTTTTTGTCTATTTTCAGGGTAGTTGTACAAAAATACTTATCTGCTTTTCTGCAAGCAAATAAGTGCTGGTAGCAAAAAGTAATGCTTTTTAATCTAAAGAGGTATGTCGGAAAAAGTATAAAAATAGTTCTTTGGAAAAATCGAGAGATTTTTATGATGCAGGGTTAATATGTATAATTCAGGGTTAATGTTCGTAGAAAAAGTTTATTCAACTTAGATTTAACGGCTATTAAGAGCCCAGCATGAGAATATGACATAAGCCGTAGGCGAAGATCATAATAAATGGCCATTGCATAATATACTATTTAGCAGCTAATATTGAAATAAAATTTCCAAAAACTTATTTTCTGAATAATTTCAAATTTGAACACGGAATTTATGACATACCAAAAATACGCAATTTTATCCTGATTTAAACGTTTTTGTGACACATAGGGTTTTCCTGCTCTCAATGGTTAAACGAAAAATTAAATCATCCCACTGCTAGCCTGAAAATAAATTGGTTATCATTATTTTTGGGACAAATAAAAAGGAACTGAAGCATACAAATTTTATTTAAAAACATAAATATGACAAATATCTGGTTAATGACTACATATATTCAAAAAGTAGCTTAATAACTATTTTCTTCTATTAAATACCTATTAAAAATATATTTTCATTTCATTATAAATGCTACTACACTGAAAACAATCTCCTAAATAAACTGGTATATTTAGAAATAAATAAACGTAATTTAAAAAAAACCAAGCGTTTATTTAAATGCACTAAAAAGAAGAAAATAAAACTTGAAGTAAATCAAACCTCTTATTTTGTTACATTAAACATTTTTATATTGTTACGTTTTTCCCGTGGGTTCTTAACATAATTACACCTTTGCTATTTTCAACTAATACTTTCTTTATTCACTACCACTGTATACAATTTAACACTCCAAACTACTCTTATAACTTTACAACTAATATCTATTCAACACTCATTGATTAACTGAACTAACTGTCCCCTAACATTCGCCTTAGGTCTGCTTATATATAATCTTAAATCTATCACGAATATTCGGGAAGTATTCCGAGGCCACTCTGTATGATCTCGACGAGGCCATCGAGATAATTCCAGCGATCCTGAATCTTCGCAGCCGGCCGGGCGATGACTCAAACAGACATAGAAGCGAGCGGCACGGCGGCTAGTTCTATAGGGTAGAACAAAATCGTTCGGATGGTTGTTAGGTTAGCCGTAACATTGCCTCCCTCTTAATTCTGATCGTCCCGATCAGCTACTTCATGTCCGTGATATGCTTTCAACCTGTCGAGGTGGACAACTTTCAGTTTGCTTCTGGGGCTACGCTGAATTCTATACACAACGTCATTAATTCTTTTGATGACCGTATAGGGTCCTTTCCATACTGGTGTTAGCTTGGGAGATCTTCCTGTCTTCCTTTGCGGATTATATAACCAGACTTTATCGTTCATACGAAATCCCCTAGAGTTAGCTGGAGATTATATCGAGCCTTCATTCGGTCACTGGCGAGACGTTCAAACGGTAGTCCCACATCATTCTGTTTCATCTTCCCACTGGATCTTGTCTCGGGTCCTTGACTTGAGGCACAGGTTGAACACTTTCGGCACCATGATTTCACATCATGGCAGTAGTTGACCCAGTAAAATCTGTCGCGGATCTTGTCAATCATTCCGTTAACTCCGAGATGAGCACCAAACTTTCTATTATGTACTTCGTCCAGAACTTCCGATACCCTCCTCCTTGGTACCACTAACTGCGTCTTCACTACTTTGCCATCGGCGCTTTCCCAGGCTCGTTTAAGGAGTCCATTTGCAACTACCAGGGAGTCCCACAGAGCCCACAGAGATTTAAAAGTAGATCCCTTAGTTGAAATATCTCTCCAGCTTGGTCTTGGTTGACGTTCTTCCTTAGCTTTCAGTAGTAGTGCTATTTCATTATCATCAAGCTGATCTTTCTTTAGTTGCTCTGTGGTCCACTGCTGAACAACCTTAAACTTGATTCGCCTAATGAGAGTGATTCCTTCTCGTTGGTCAATTCTTTGGCAATGTTTATAATTATCCTCACATGACCTTCTGGATAAAGCATCTGTATTACTATGCCATCTTCCTTCCTTGTGCTTAGCCTTAAAGTTATATTGTTTCAACTCTTCCTGACTGGCTTTGAACCGCTGTTGTCTCTGGATGGAGCTGTAGGTCGTAGTTGTACTCGACAGTCTCTCTTAAAAGGCCCAATGTTGCCACATATATAGCACTCATTTGAAACATTTCGGTTACGTGACCTATCTTCTATTGGCTCCTGGAATCTTTGTACTCGACAGTCCCTTTTGAAGTGTCCAGTCTTGCCACATCTATAGCACTGATTACGGTTGTATGGCCTAACTTCTAGTGACTCCCGGAATCTCCCCGTGGCCTGAAGAACTTCGGTTAATTTCTTCAAAATACCGCCCATTTCAGTTAGTTCACAACTGTTCGCCAAATTTTCTTCCTTGATGGATACGTCCCTGATGGCTGGCTTAGAGATGTTACAGGCCGCCTCGATTTCCAGAGCTCTGCCCAAAATTTCACGGCTGCCATCAAATTTGGCTCGACGTAACATCTTCTGAATTTCTGGATCTCTGACACCGTTCACGAAATATTCAGCAACAAGTTCCTCTTGAAATTCCTCTGTCGCTGCCGGGTAGGCCAATTGAATGAGACGTCTAATGTCTTCCTCAAACTTCTGATGTCGGAACTTAACTTGTGCCTGATACAGTTGCCTTCTATGTTGGTCTCCAAATCGTCTCTAGGGCAGCTGCCAGTATGTCATATTTCCCCTGCTGGCTGATGGGAATAGTCTGTAATAGTTTCAGGGCAGATCCACGAAGTACAACCACTAGTGATGTAGCCATTTCTTCGTTAGCAGCGGCTTCAAATTGCCTTCTGTACATTGTCCACGATGTTTGACCGTCATACGTTGGAGGTTTGATGTTGGGTCCTTGATGTTTTAGTCTGGTAACTTCTGCTTGTAGATCCTTAATTTCTTTCTGTACGTCTCCTACTTCTTTTTGTATATTGTTTACTTCTTTTTCAAATTTCTCATTTTGTCCGTCCAATATTTTCTGTAATTTTCCTTGCTCGCCTACAATTACATCCAGCATCCATTTCTGAAGCTGGTCCTGCTCTGCTTGCCTTTTTTCTTCCTGGTCTTGCAAAATTTTCTGAAGTCGGTCCTGTTCAACTTGCAAAATTTTCTGAAGTCGGTCGTCCTGTTCTTTTTGCCTTCTATCTTCCTGGTCTTTTAAAATTTCCTGAAGCTGGTCCTGCTCTGCTTGTCTTTTGTGTTCTTGGTCTTGTAAAATTTTCTGAAGACGGTCCTGTTCTGCTTGCCTTTTATCTTCCTGGTCGTGTAAAATTTTCTGAAGCCAGTCCTGTTCTGCTTGCCTTTTGTCTTCTTGATCTTGAAAAATTTTCTGAAGCCGGTCCTGTTCCTCTTTCCGATCCGCTTGCTTTTTATCTTCTTGATCTTGAAAACATTTTTGAAGCCTCTCCTGTACTGCTTGCCTCTCAGCATTTAGATTTTCCATGAAATCTGCCAACATTTTATTTATTTGCTCCATTTCTGCCGTTTGTTGCCTCGTATTGACCATAGAACGATATAAAATTTTTACAGAATCCACCAATCAAAACGGTCTCGTTGACAATCCAACTTCTGCCACCAAATGTTACCTTTTTCCCGTGGGTTCTTAACAGAATTACACCTTTGCTATTTTCAACTAATACTGTCTTTATTGACTACCACTGTATACAATTCAACACTCCAAACTACTCTTATAACTTTACAACTAATATCTATTCAACACACTCTATGATTAACTGAACTAACTATCCCCTAACATTCGCCTTAGGTCTGCTTATATATAATCTTAAATCTATCACGAATATTCGGGAAGTATTCCGAGGCCACTCTATATGATCTCGACGAGGCCATCGAGATAATTCCAGCTATCCTGAATCTTCGCAGCCGGCCGGGCGATGACTCAAACAGGCATAGAAGCGAGCGGCACGGCGGCTAGTTCTATAGGGTAGCACAAAATCGTTCGGATCATTGTTAGGTTAGCCGTAACAATATGATATAAAAGCTTGGCGCAAGATTTTTGTGTTTAAGTTTCTCGCGACAAGCTTTTATATCATATAAAAATGTTTAAGGTAACAAAATAATGGGTTTGATTTACTTCAAATTATATTTTCTTCTTTTTAGTGCATTTAAATAAAAGATTGTTTTTTATTTTTTTTACGTTTATTCATTTTTTACTTTTTACTATTGTGGGATAGCAAAATCACAAATTTAGTAAATATTATACTTTTATTTATAAAACTTCGATTCCTAGTCTATAATAAAAGCCATTTTGAATCCGCCATTTTGAATTTTCAAAATCTGTTAAAAAAATGTATATTCCTTGTCCCTAAAAACCCCCATGTACCAATTTTAAACGAAATCGGACATACTTTAAGTAATGTCCTCACCAGTCACCACTAACCTTTAAAGGACGGGGGAGTGTAAACAACATCATAGTTTTATATTTTCATTTGAACTATAAATGCATACCAAATTTGAAGCTAACTGGATATGTAGAAGTCAACTAAAATTGGCATGCAACATTTAACCCAACATGGGCCATGTTGAATCCGTCATTTTTAATTTACAAAATCTGGTTAAAAATTCATATTTCTTGTCCCTAAAAACCCCCATATACCAATTTTTAACGAAATCGGGCATACTTTAAGTAGTGCCCCCCTCCCGTACCCTTGAAAGAGAGCAACACCATAGTTTTATATTTTCATTTGAACTACAAACGCATACCAAATTTGAAGCTAACTGGATAAAATTGACTTGCAACATTTAACCCAACATCGGCCATGTTGAATCCTCCATTTTGGATTTACAAAATCTGATAAAAAATTCATATTTCTTGTCCCTAAAAACCCCCATATACCAATTTTAAACGAAATCGGACATACTTTAAGTAGTGCCCCCACTTCCGTACCCTTGAAAGAGAAGGGGGGGGGGGGAATGTAAACAACACCATAGTTTTATATTTTCATTTGAACTACAAACGCATACCAAATTTGAAGCCAAGTGAATATGTAGTCAGCTAAAATTGACTTGTAACATTTAACACAAAATCGGCCATGTTGATTCCGCCATTTTGCATTTTCAAAATCTGATAAAAAATTCATATCCCTTATCCCCAAACACCTCCATATACCAATTTTAAACGAAATCGAACATACTTTAAGTAGTGCTTCCCTTCCCTATCCTTGAAAGGGGGGAGGTGTAAACGTAACAACATTATAATATTCTATTGTCATCGGAACTATAAACGTGTACAAAATTTCAAGTCAATCGGGCATTTAGAAGTAGTTCTAATTCAGCTTGCAAGATTTGATTAGACAGCTTGTAAAAAAGATTAAATCTAGAGTATTTTTTAGTAATGTTGGAACATGACTTTATTTAGCGCAGATCAATCAAATTGTCTGTAATTGGTTTATTTAGATTTGCGAAACCAGTAAATTAATTGTTAAGGTATTTCTATAAAGCTATTGTATTAATAAACAATCAGATCTACTTAAAATTATATGTTTTATTTATTTTAAACATCGGAAGTACCCGGATTTAAAGTAGATAAACATATTTACAGCAGTGCCTTCATTGGTTTTGAAACGTTATCAACTCGAATGGCGAAGACCCGTCGCTCGGTCGTCGACCTTCAATGCTCTGAATCTATTGGTGCACTTACTTTACTACGCGCATACTATAAATATTTTGGCGGTAAAACAAGGCGTACCCTAGGAAAGCGGCATTGCTAGATTGGCATGTAAGAACTTCAGAACCGGTTTTTGATGGATCAAAAACGGGAAAATAGCTATTTAGTGTTATAATTTATTATGAAAAAGTATGTTTATATGATGACAGCATCGAAAAAACAAATCAATAGGTCTGGTGTCTTGTTTTTTTTACTAGTTTATTGGCTATTTCCTCGTTCATTTCCTAGAGTAACTCGTAAACTTTAAATTTGGTAATGCTACGTCTATCGACCTTAGAATGTGACTCAATGTTGGGGAAAACAAAGAACCATTTGTTCTCCGCCTCACACCAGAAACTGTCGTGCGCGCACCGGAAAAGCCTAGTTTCTGGACTGGTAATGAAATATACTATTTTGATGTTCTGTCTAATTCTCTTAGCATTTGCTCAATTGGTCTGCATCAGTGCTTATGATGACAACATCGTCAGCAAACCTTAGGTTACTCAAGAATCGACCGTCTATATTTATTCCTTTTTCTTGCCAATCTAGCTCCTTGAAAACGTTCTCGAGGGCAAGTGTGAAAAGCTTTGGCGACAGTGTATCGCCTTGCCTTACTCATCGGCTTATTTTTATTTTCTCTGTAAGATCTCCTTCGCTAATTTTTACATGCATCGATGCGCTCTCACAGATTTTCCTCAAGAGCAGACTGTATCGACTATCGATCCTTGCGTCGTTCAGACCTTTAATAATTGCCCAGAATTCTACCGTATCGAATGCTTTTTCAAAATCTACGAAGGCTAGATGTAAATTGATGTTATATTCTTCGCATATTTCTATGAGAGTTTTCATTGCTGTAGATGATCGATAGTACTGAAACCTTTTCTAAATCCTGCCTGCTCTACGGGTTGGTATGAATCCAGTTTATTTTTGAGACGGTTGGTAATTATTCTGGTGAATAACTTGTATAGGTGCGATAATAAGCTTATGGGTCTATAGTTTGCTATATCTGATCTATCTCCTTTCTTAAATAACAGTATTACCTCAGCGTTTTGCCATTTCGATGGTATTTGACTTTCTATTAGACATTTGTTGAACAAAACTTGTAATGCCTCTAAGAGAGTTTTTCCTCCGTACTTCAACATCTCACTTGTTATCCTATCTTCACCCGGTGACTTGCCATTCTTCATTTGCTTCAACGCTTTTTCCAGTTCTTCCTTGGTTATTTCCGGAAGTTCTTCTGAGTTTACATTAATAATATGTCGTTCTGTTCATCTGTTATCTGGCTTCGGACATTGTGAGGAATACAAAGAAGAATAAAGTTTCCTGATTTCTACCAGAATTTCCGTTCTATGATTTATTACTATTCCTTGTTGGTTTTTAATTTTTGTGATTCTTGCTTTGCTGGCGCATTTATTTCTTATAGCTTTCATGTTTTTGTTATTCGCTATGACTTCCATTATTTCTGCTGTTCTATACTTTCTAATATCTTTTCTAATTTCTTGTTTTATTTTCTTACCCAAGTTGTTATATTCTGCAGACT